>CM049884.1:25630073-25670073 GCA_027474115.1 Schizopygopsis malacanthus | reverse complement strand
TTCATGTAATAAAGTCAACGAGGACTTCAAAATAACCAAACAATCTCTATAAAATATCAGAACAGTCTACAAGACTCATGCACTGTATTGCAAGTTTTCCTTTGTGTGAGGAACAGACTGAAATCTGTTAGTTATGACATTTTATTTCATTTAAAGTTCAATAACTAGATCTATTTCTCAAGATCTGTGGCTTATGTAATATATTTTTGGCTTGGATAAAGTCTATGCCATACATCTAACATATGATGTATGGCATCTTGCTATCTGACAACAAAGAAATCAGCTCATATACAAGAGCAGGGAAAAAACTGACTGAGTGACACGAGAACAAAATACTGAACTGTGCCTTTCTGAACCTCCAGATACAGCATAACTCATTTAAATAAATTAATTCAAAATTTAATAAAAACAACATTCAATAGAATTTTCCATTAGTCAACATATATGACATTTCACACTCTATCAGAGACCAAACTTTATGTGCACAAAAACTGTTTAAAATGTATCATATTGCAAAAATACATCAAAGTAGCCAAACACATGATGTTCAACCTGGGTGTTATATCTTATCACACACTGTCAACAGCAGCAACCAGGCTGAAATATAACACTTTAAAATGACAAAAACAAATACTTCCCAAATCATGATTCGTCTTTTGCTCTATATCTACAAGTAAAGAAGAGATTCTACACGGTATGATAACTTACTTACTGATGAATGGCACACCTGCGCAGGTGCTGTAACCTGTGGATATGTTTTGATTATGAGGACAGGATCAGCTGGAAAACGCTTTTCAAGCTCGTGCGCTTCCGTGAGCTCGCTGCTGATTGGCTGCGCTTCCGTGAGCTCGCTGCTGATTGGCTGCGCTTCCGTGAGCTCGCTGCTGATTGGCTGCCTGCCAATGACGTGTCAGAGAAGCACTCAAGAAACGCGAGTCTCAAAAGGGGGTTTTGTTTATAAGGCTCCAGGTGAAAAAATAACAAAGCATGTAATTTCAATTGCACTGAAGGCTCGTGTAACCCCGGGACCAGGGGCGTAGCAAGCTTTTCAAAAGTGCGGGGGATGGATGTGGTTTGTATGTTAACAATAAAAACTATGAATACAATGACAGAAGGGAACAAAAGGTATAACATAAAAGATATAAAAAGCTTCCCATTTAAATGAGTGATACTAGAAAAGTATAAAAACACACTCAGAACACAGAAACTAAGTCAAAACTCTGTAGTAACACACTCTCCTCTATGCACTAGACACTTTTCCAAACACTGCTATGTGTACACAATCCCACAAAAGACTCAGCAATATATGTATATTTACATGCTCCTGCACTACAAATCATCTTGTACTGTTCCCCAGCTAGCTGCTTGACTCACGATGTTTCTCTCTGCACATGTACAGTATTTATGTGAAGCATTCGCATAGTTTGTATTTTTCATCTTTAGTTGTATAGGGTAAACTTTTACATAGAGTTTACTTAGTCAAAATCTGACAGTAGGTTAGTTTTGTATAGGTTTAACGTGTTGTATGTCTGTATTTATGTAGCACAGTGGTCCTGTGAGGCACGATATTTCGTTCCACTGTATGTCCACACATGTAGCGGAATGACAATAAAGCTCAACTTGAACTTGAACTTGATTTGTGAAAATACACAACAGTAGACTTGCTAAAGAATCAGAATCAGAAATACTTTAATAATCCCAGGGGGAAATTATTTTTGTCACAAACTCCAGATATACAAACAACATATTAAGAACAAAATATAAACATATATATATATATATTATATATATATAACTATATACATATATAAATGCAACTGACTAATGAACATATGCCAACTACCTCTCATTTAAAAGAACCAAAAGTGCTCTTTCTGCTCTCCTTACAGGAGACAAATTGTTCAGCAATCTTTTTTTCTGTTTACCCTGTCCAGCTTGTCTTTATGTACATGGCACACAGCAACACTGTTGAGGTGGATTTGGGTCATGGTGCTGTGTAGCCATGTTTTCAGCCTCCGGAGGCTGCTGAAACTCCTTTCTGACTCTGCTGATGACACAGGCACAACTAGGAGGAATCGGGCAACTGTTTCGACTTGGTCAAAGAGACCACGGACCTCTGGGGTCATCCCTTGAAGAAAACCTCTAAAAAACACTCGACATGTCAAAACATAAACAGAACATCTTCCCAAACACATATCAAGCTTATTTAAAAACCTCGAAAGCATAAACACTCATTCAAAGTACCTGGAAAAGGGAGATGTAAATAACCATAACCATAAGTTCCCGCCTCCTCAGCACGAGCTGACCGATAAAACCAAGAGAGGCGGGACTTAAGGCAGAACAGCCAATCATCAGTCGGTCACGCTCAAAGCAGGTGTCATGTTTGAGAGGGACACATCACCTGATATGATGAAGATTCCCGAGTCTTTTTTTAGGCAAGACCTGTTTGGTGGGATCAGAACTGAACTGAACGTGAACTGAATGTGTGATTGTAGTCATGCTGAAGATGTTTGACTCGTCATTCGATCCTGTTGATGAAGCGGTTTAACTGATCATCATTTCTCTTTCTGTGTTTTCAGTCAGCTCACAGTTGATTTGACTCATTCATCAGTTTTCACCAGAGTGGTTACACAATGTTGTCCACTAGATGAAGCGCTGGAAATGTTAACAAGTGCTTTCTTGGCAGATTCAGAGAAACGATCGAACCATATTTTACCAGGCAATGAAAGATACAGATCAAGTGGAAAACCAAAAACAAGAACATTACATTTAACTGTTTACCAGACTGACCGGTCTTGAAAATTAGAAAAACTGAATTAATTCACCTAGGAGCCAATAATATAATCAGTGCTACAATAGACCTGCATTAAACCAGAATGGGACACAAGAAGTGAAACTAAACAACAGAATAGGAAAATGAGAAAGTGCCTTATATGAAAATAATTTTGTATTAAAGGGGTATGATGTGTTTTCTGGCAGATGAATGATAACACGACACAATTGTTATTTTACTGAACTGTTTTTACTCTGATTGATTAACACATCACTATTGGTGACCACTAGAGGGCAGGATTATCACATTACTACAGGATAGTTCATTACTCACACTCATTCATGTCCAAACCTTTCATCCACAAAACAAGACATTTAATAGACCGTTTAGATACAAACAGTATCTCTCAAAATATTCTTATTTTGTGTTTTGCAGAAGAGCGAAGATAAATCAGATTTAATAATCTGATGATATAAATGATCAAATTTTTATTCAGTAGGATATTAAAGTGTTTTAAAGCTTTTTGTAAAACATCAGTTATATATGATATGAGAACAGTTGTGCCAGATAGAGAATACATTATATTTAATAAATTATTATTATATTTTCAGAATTTCAAGGTGTCAAAGGTTGATCAGTTTTATTCCTTCTACTTACATATACTGCCATTTTTGCCTGACCAATTATACAATTCAGCAACTGACAGATATATTTCTTCCTTTGACTGTATTTAAAACCCAAAATAAACAACTCTTCAGAAAAAGATTAATTAAAACCACGAAAAATTCCTTTTACAAAATCGAAGAAAAATGCTAATCTAGAACATTGTACAAATACAACCGTTCTAAACCGTTCTTGTTTCCGCTACTTGAATCCTCCAGTCTTCATTTGAGACAGTTTTTTGTTAACTTCTGTCTCAACAATAAATCAATTGCTATTTCGTTCAAGGTTCTTTATTATTTGTCACATACACAATCATACAGGGTATAATCAGTAGTGAAATGTAGGTCAGGACAGGTCCGCTCAATGGAAAGTGCAAAAAAAATAAAAATAATAATAATAATAAGATAGAAAATAAAGTAAAAATAACATAAGCAATAAAAACAATGAAACATAACACAAGAGAATATATATATAAATATAGGTGGGAATGAAAAAGGGAACAAATAATACAATAAAATGAGTAAGATGTGCAATGAGATAAAATGTGCAATACAGTTACTGTGGATAATAAATATAAATAATAAACACGGATGTGCAAGAGAATGTGCAAATAGGTTGTACCGGGTATGTACACATAGCAGCAGTGTGGATGATGGGGAATAATGGATGTGTTACAGTTTATTAAATTGAGTCCTGTGGATGTTATGATGTTATGAGACTGAGTTTAGGAGTCTGATGGCCTGAGGGAAGAAGCTCCTCCTCAGTCTTTCAGTTTCTGCCATCATGCTCCTGAAGTGCCTGCCAGATGGCAGTAAACAGAAATGATGGTTACCGGGGTGATTCGAGTCCTGTATTATTTTAGCAGCTCTGCTTTTGCAGCGTTTGAGGTAGATGGCCTGCAGAGAGGGGAGAGCAGACCCTCAGATGCGCTCAGCTAAGCGCACGACTCTCTGCAGAGCTTTGCAGTCCTGGTTTGTGGCATTATTATACCACACTGAGATGCACTGAGTCAATACACTTTCTATGGCCCCTGAATAGAACGTTTTCAGGATAGCTGGTGAGACCCTGAATTTCCTCAGCTGTCGCAGATGGTACAGCCTTTGCCTGGCTTTCTTGACCTGTGTTTGAATGTGTGTAGTCCATGTCAGGTCCTCGGAGATGTTTACACCGAGGTACTTGAAGCTGCTCACCCTCTCCACAGGGGTCCCACTGATCATAAGAGGAGTGTAGGGCCGCTGCTGTCTCTTCCTGAAAAAATGTTTCATGTTATAGACCATTTCGTGGTCTATAACATGAAAGAATAAAAGTGTCTGCAAAATGAATAAATGTAAATGTAAATGAAAGAATCCCATTATAACATGTACATGAAAAATGTAGAAACATTGGACACAATGTTTGAATGCTTATGGGGCACCACTGAGCAGCAGAAAGCATCACGACAAAAAGGAACCTCAAGGTTGATCTATAGGTAAATGTGTGAAAATGTATAGGGCCCATTCCTATATTTGCCTGGGGCCCCAATTCACTAAATCCGCCCCTGAGTAAGCCTATGGTTGAGACTTCCGGTTCATTAGCCTCTATAGCTAAATAACGAGGAGAATAACAATGTGCAGAAAACTGTAAAACTGTTTACACTACAAACCAGTGTGATGATTACCCATGAATCACGGTAATCAGATATAATCAGGGAATTACTGAAGAGTCACTGGAAATGAACTGATCTTCCAACTTTTTAGCATAGCTCCTCTTAGCCGCTCTAATCTCCTTATTCAGTGTGTTCCTGGCCTGATTATACAAGACCCTGTCTCCATTTGGCTTCATGAAAATATCTGAGTTTTGCTGTAAACCATTGCTTATCAATGTTCAATGTTAAATAAGCTCAAATGCATACATTATAAATGCACAACTATATATGCTGTTTTGCAAGGTTATACAATACTGTCCACCAATACAAGCAGGGTATTTTGTATCTGCACTAATAAAACTGCGGTGGTGTACATTACTTTAGAAATATTTATTCCCTTTGACATTTGCGTAATAAACTCATTCAACAATCCGGTGTTCTGTCGATTTGTCCTACCCTGTCTGATTTTGCCACCTCCCATTAAAACAGTGGGTAGTACAATTGGACAAATATGCTACCTATTAAATTATGTTTTATTAATGTGTACCCCTACCACAACCTTAAACCCACCCTTAGAGTAATGCACATACATTAATTACGTGTTATATTCACGGTTGTGGATAGAAGAGATACATCTAGTACTGGAAACCAACAATATTTTTTTTTCTACCTATTAGATTGTGTTTTATTAACGTCTACAGCAACCCCAACCCTAAACATACCCTTACAGTAATTCAGATACATTAAATATTGTTGTTCAGCATGAGAAAAAGGATGCAATATTGATGCGCGTGTAATGGATGTATGCCAGTACGGGCTGTGTGTAAACCTCACTCCCCTGACCTCAAAAAGAGGCGCTCTAGCGACTCCCGGGTCCGGAACGGTCACATTGGTGCCGTGACCCAGATGAGAGTGAGGTTTAGGGGGGTGAGTGTAACGGATGTATGCCAGTAAGGGCTGTGTGTAAACCTCACTCCCCTGACCTCAAAAAGAGGCGCTCTAGCGACTGACACTAGAGGCTGTAGCCTTTAGCCTCCTTGGTAGAGCGCCCGCCTCCTGCGCCGGCATCCCGGGTTCGAGACCCACTCGGAACAAGAACGAGTTTTGATGGTGCGGACCTGGGGGGTTACACATGAATGCACAGTAAGTCGAGGTAGAAAAATCTGACGGGTAGGATAAAATGTCAGGACACCGGCTTGTATGTTTTGCCTTCATGATGCACATTACAAGAGACATAACAAGAAATGCTAAAAAAGTTTTAGATTTGCTATATTCATCACATCATTTATTTAGAGACTTAAAACAAGCATACTGATTTTTGTCCTAGGCTACTACTTAGTGATAGCTACAACACCACAGACATTCTTTTGCATACATGCCTGAACACGTGCCCAAATCACTTCATGTTTACCTTGCAAAATATTTAAGAAAAGTAGAGAATGAGTTTACATCTGGTACTGAAAGGTCTCTTAGGGTTGGGCGATATACTGGTAGACATGATTAACCGGTATAAATTTGTTAACCAGTAGAGATTTTGGACTATCGTCTCTATCGTGGTTACATGCTCATGTGACATTGCTACGTGGTCAGGAAAACTTGTCATTTTGGACATGTTTTTAAGCATAGTAGTTTAAAAACAAGTGATATTAAGCCATTGAAACGTAATCATCAGTGACAGAGAGCTCATTTCGCCATATGCGCGTGCTGTCTGAGAGAGTTTCTGAGTGCTGGGAGAGAGGTGTGCACACATGAAGATGGTGCTCACGAGCATGGAGTATTAAACAGTTATTTTTGCAACTTCATTGGCTTTGAACGGTTAAACGCACACACTTGTGTCAAAATGAGTTTCCAAGTATCCTCGTAAACACAGTAATTTAGGTCTTAACTGCTGAGAAAGAAAACATGTGTAACATGTAGCTATATTGGATCCGGGCAGCTCTTAAAGTGGCCAATATTCCTGCTGTCCATCATTCATGTTAATCAAACAGCTAAAGAGAGAAACTCTCTAACTACTCTGGACTAAATCACTTTTGTAACTTTAATCAACTATATTTAACTTACACAGTGAAGAATATGCAGTGTTTTTATAGCCTACACAATTTTTTGTTTTTTTTACTTTATACCAGAGGTCTTCAATCCTGTTCCTGGTGACCCACTATCCTGAAGAGTTTATCTAAACCCCTAATCAAACACACCTGAAGCGGGAGCAGGGTTGAATACCTGCTTTATACAATGTAGCATTTCTTATTTGATCACAATAATTGACAAAAATTGTGATATCATAAAGACCTTATTTAAAGCAAAAATAACTATCATGATATATAGTAGTAGTAGTAGCCCTTTATTGTCACTAGTACAAGTACCAGCGAAATTAGCCATCAACCTGTCCATACATACACAACATACATATGACAACGGGGTAGACAGAACAGGAAGACAGGGAATGGAAGAAAAGTACAGCATTTACATGAGGAGAGGGAGGAGAAAAAAAAAATTAACCCCCAGACCATGCTCCATTGGGAGTACAGTGTGAGAACAGAAAAAAAACACCTCAGCACAAAAGCACATATACCATAGACACAACTTGCAACAGGGGGAAACATATCCAGCACTGGCAAGCAGCCATCCGGTCCGGTGCCATTTGCGGCGCCGGTCACAGACCTGCTCAACAGCGTGGCGGTACAAAGCGTTCAGAGGCAGTTTGGTCGGGGGAGGGGAGTATGTCTGTGATAGGGGAGGGAACAAGATCGTCCCGCTGCAGTGTTCTTTCCCAGGGATACATTTCCAACAACGACCTTGCCGGGCAGTGCTGGTACGGGGGAGCCAAAAGATAAGATTGCGATTTGTTTAGGCAAGTAGCCGCATTCCAAAGCAGCTACTCTATCTGTCCATTCTGGTCTCGATCGTAAATTTTTCTCTGCAAAGCCGTGATCTTCTCCAAGATGGAATCCATATTGCGGTTAATAGTCTTGATAGAATCCATATTGCGTTTCATAGTCTCAGTCGCAATGCTGACCGCTCTTCCCACTGCTTCAGTCATGGCGGGCAGCCTGGTGAGGCTTTGGACAGCTGTACCCGTTTTCTGAATTTGTCGATAACCCAGGGCAAAGCCTAATCCAATCAGCAGAAGAACTGTTATCATGGTTCCGAAAAGGTAGATATCTTCAATGTCCTCAACGGAAAGAGCCACAGGACATACGATTCGCCACCTCTCCCACGCATCCCTCGTATACCCAGCTACGAACGTTCTGTCGGGGCAGACAGGTTCCCCGGAACCCAAGCTTCTCGTCGAAAAGATGGTGTCAATAGCGCTGAGAGACCAGTTGATCAAATCCATAATTTCTTAGTTTGAAGAGCAGTGCAGAGAGAGTCTCTCAATAGGATGAGACGAGACAAAAGAAGCAAGCAGGGAAAAAAGGGGAGGATGGGGAGTGAAGAATGCGACTGCCTCCGTTGAGAGGCCAAACGAGAATCGTTTGGGTATATCGTTACCGTGAAATAATATTACTCCTTGTGATATAAGATTTTGGTCATTTGGGGCCATGTTTAATAAGCATGGCAAATTAGCACAAGAGCGCAATTCCAAAACAGCACCAATGGGTGTGAAAATTTCTGCAGGTGATTTACTAATAACCGCGCAAATTAAAGAATACATATGCAACATCTCATTTACATATCAACCAGCGCAAATTAGCATAGCCGAAAATAAAGAATAAAGAAATAGAGAAGCCACGGTACATTAAAAAAGATTCTGAGGCCAAAAAATGAAGGGTTGCAAGAAGTTTTGATAGAGCTGGTATCGCGTGCTGCTATACAGTGTCTGGGGTTAGCAAGTCGTCTTTTATTTCCTGAAGAAACCACAACACCACATCCTGAAACATTGGACTATTACATTGACAATAACACGTAAAGAACAAAAAGTTTTTGTTTTTTGTTTGTTTGCCTGTTTAAAATAAAACAACTAACTTAATGCATGCCGTGTATTTTATTTTTTTATCACAAATGTACCAAATCTTTTTATACAAATTATGTTGCTTAAATAATATTGAATAAAGATAAATGTATTATTGCTGGGTATGATCCTTGCATAATTATCATTATTATTTTGAGCAAAACTCAAATGTATTATTTCAAACTGTAGCAGCCCTTTCTAATTCCTTAAAAATAGTTTTCCCCCATAGTTAGTCCATATTTGTACTTTAGTGTTTTTTTATTATTTAAGTATTTTTGAAGTATTTCATTATTATTTGTTATTATTGTTTCTTTGTTCTTAGTTCTGGTTTGTATTATGTAATTTATTATGTATTGTTCTTAGCTCTGATTTGTATTCTGTTATGATTATGTAAAAAAAAACTTAAAATATGAAACCATAATAATTATAAATATATTTAAAAACAAATAAAGATCAATATATTTGAACTAATTTCAGCATCCCCATAACCCTACACAGGCATGGAAATGCATGGATGAACATTTTTCCTGTTTTGGACTAGACAAAATTAACAACAACAATAATAATAACAATAACGCAAAAAAAATATTTTACACTACTTTTAGTCATGCTTGAGAATGTGATCATAAAAACTCGATCTGATCTGTTCTGAGTCATTACAGGCTCAGTTATTGTCTTTCTATTGTCTCTAGTCTAATCTTTCATGATTTCCGAGAAAGTGAAACTTATGGTTCTGTTTAAATGGGATGTGTCATGTACCAAAATGTCTTGTTACTTTCACTTACCTCTCCCATCCCCCCTTTCGCTGACTCTCTTTTATTCTATCCTATTTTCTAATTGATATTATCATCATTATTATTATTGAATGAATGAATGAATGATGCATTTATATAGCACTTTATTGTGTATTGTTGTGCACCCAAAGCGCTTTACAATCATGTTGGGGGGGGGGGGGGGGGGGGGGGGTCTCTCCTCAACCACTACCAGTGTGCAGCATCCACTTGAATGATGCGACGGCTGCCACAAAACAACGGCACCAGTGCGCTCACTACACACCAGCTACAGGTGTGTGTGTGTGTGTGTGTGTGTGTGCGTGCGTGCGTGCGTGCGTGTTTTGTCTCATGTTCATTTAATTTTTTTCTCAAAAAAAAGTAAGAAAATAAAACATTCATAAATATATAAAGAATTTCTACACAACTTTCTTATGCAGAACACAAAGAGTTAATCCATTGCTTTCATCTTATGGACAAAAGCCACACAGAAAATATTTTATTTTGTGCTCCACAGAAGAAAGTATGTTAAACGGGTTTGGAATGACATGAGGATGAATAAATGATGACAGAATTTAAATTTGGGTGTGAAATCCCTTTAAGAGGGTTGGTTTAAGCAGACTTGTACATTCTTTTGTTATTCCGTATTACAATTATTGCATCTTATGTAAGCTGAATTTCTGTAGTAATGTCTACTTCTGTTAAACTTTCGTTTGCTCATAAAGACCCGCCCCTTTGAAAAGATGCTATATAATGAGCTCTGAAACAGACACATTATCTCATTCACCTCCTGATCAAAGATGGCTCTACAGATCTCTGTTTTTCTTCTGTTCATTCTTTTCACTGCAGGTATAAAGACAAGTAGTGTTTGTTATATTACTGCATGCAAATACAGATCACTAATGTCTCTCTCATTACCTCTCTTGGTTTTAGGACACTCTTTCAGCTGTTATGAGTGTTCCGGTGTGTTGGGTTCTTGTGCAGGTCAAACTGTTAAAACATGCCCCAGTGGATTATCCAAGTGCTTGAGTGTAACAACATCAACTCTATTGGGTAAGTTCAATTAGATGGATTGGAATTCACTGTTATATTTGACCGATGCCGATGCTGGTGTTTTTTTACTGGTGCTGCTTCACTTAAACTTCTCACTGAACTGCTAATTTCCTAACAAAAAAAACAAAACAAAAAAAGATTGTAATCACAGAATAGTATATTTAGATTTCTGCTGTTTAATTAGTTTCTCTCAGATTTTAATGCTAACAATATAATTTGTATTAAAATGTAATCAATATTTGAAATAAGAAAATGCAGCATTTTGACATTTATAAATATATTTTCCGTCAAAATAATGTTGAACTGGTCTTCCCTGAATCATTCTTGTTTTCAGGCGGCGTCAGTATGAAAACGAAGGGTAAAGACTGTGTTGCTGACTGTGCAAGTGGATCCATGAGCCACAGCACTGCTAAACTTTCTTCAGTGTGCTGTAACACAGATAATTGTAACGCCCAAGACGCTCCAGGTATTGTGCTTTATATGCAAATATAAAATCTTTAAGGGCAACACTCATTTCACTCGCAAAGATCATTCAATCAGGAAATACAAAACAGGGTGCAGCTCGTCTGTTGTGAATTGATTGAATGGTGCAGCTAACAGAGATTTTATATTGTGCACAGAAAATAAAATAAAACATGATTTCGTCCTGTAGATCTTTCTAATGTCCCCAATGGAAAGACGTGTTACTCTTGTGATGGGAGCAGCTGCTCAAACATAGTGAGATGTTCGGGAAGTGAAGACCGCTGCTTTAAAGCAAAAGGTGAGAATCTGGAAAAGAATAGGTTAATTTATCTATCTTATGTTTTACCAATTGATACAGATCACATCTGCCTTCCAGCGAGGATAAACCTTTGTTTTCTTTCTTTTCATAGTGAGTTTCTACGAGCTGACAGCAGATATTAAAGGTTGTCTCTCTAAATCTATGTGCAATGGCCCAAACTTGATTCCTGCTGTGGATGATGTGTCATGCTGTGAGGGGAACCTGTGTAACGGTGCTAAGAGCGTCACTCAGAGCGTGCTGGTCCTCTGCGGTTCTCTGCTCTCCTTCATCCTGCTGCACTGAATCATTCTACAGTCAGACACACTGGACTGAATATAGAGCTTGTATAGAGCATCACATGTTGTTCAGGTTACCTGTGTAACGGTGCTAAGAGCGTCACTCAGAGCGTGCTGTTCCTCTGCTGTTCTCTGTTCTCCTTCATCCTGCTGCACTGAATCATTCTACAGTCAGACACACTGTACTGCATATAGAGCTTGTATAGAGCGTCTCATGTTGTTCAGGTTACCTGTGTAACGGTGCTGATAGCGTCACTCAGAGCGTGCTGTTCCTCTGCGGTTCTCTCTTCTCCTTCATCCTGCTGCACTGAATCATTCTACAGTCAGACACTCTACTGAATATAGAGCTTGTATAGAGCGTCTCATGTTGTTCAGGTTACCTGTGTAACGGTGCTGATAGCGTCACTCAGAGCGTGCTGTTCCTCTGCGGTTCTCTCTTCTCCTTCATCCTGCTGCACTGAATCATTCTACAGTCAGACACTCTACTGAATATAGAGCTTGTATAGAGCGTCTCATGTTGTTCAGGTTACCTGTGTAACGGTGCTGATAGCGTCACTCAGAGCGTGCTGTTCCTCTGCGGTTCTCTCTTCTCCTTCATCCTGCTGCACTGAATCATTCTACAGTCAGACACACTGTACTGCATATAGAGCTTGTATTTCCTCTGTACAATGCATCATTTTATGTCCTGTTATGCTTTTTAAAATAAAATGCTTCCTTACCTTGTTTCATCGGTTATAGTTAATATAGCTTGTCATACTGTGAAAAAGTCAGAAATATATATTGCAGAAATTAAAATGTTTTATATGATCATTATGTTCAGAAGAAACATGTATGACAATGATTTAACTCTTAATACTTGTTGAACATTATTAAGATTTTTACATAAACATAATTTAGAAGTAATAGGCTATTTTCTGTGTTGAGGACTGTAGACTTGAAAGTAAACGGCCTCTGCTATGATTGGCGAATTCTTGCTCCCGGACCAGAGACCAGACCGGCTCAGAGTTAAAGGTGCTGGCAGCAGTGGCCCTTAGTGGTGGCTGAATTTATTACAATATTGTGTTTATTTTGTTCCATGCACTCAAAAACAAAACGGCAAATACTGTCATCTAAATAATGTAACACGATGCCTCACAGGGACATGAAAAGAAATAGACAGAAGCCATTATGCACACTCTTCTCACAATTCAAGAAAGTTAATTTGGTCTTTTGTTATTGTAGTTATCCTGTATTGTCTTACTGTAGGTTTTGAGGTTATTTTGTATTCATAGATTGTTATATTTCCTTGCATCAGGCTACTCTTTAATGTCAATTCATTGTTCTTGTTGGCAGGGATGGCTATGGGAACAGTATGTGGAAATCAGCAAGGACTGATTTAACTGCTCCAAAATTATATTTATTCCAGTGGGGTGGAACAATTGCTTTACTAAAAAGCACAAAACTAAGTCAACAAAACTAATGATTTCACAAAAAAAACAAAACAATTATTGGCATATTAAAATAACAGACAATACACGCGGCGATTAGCAAAAAAACAAAACAAATACAATATTCATATTCACTATATGAGCACAGAAAAATAAGCTTGGCACGATTCATACAAACCGGCTCTGTAAACTGGAATGTCATACCGTACATTTCATCCTGTACTTTGCATTAAGCTATCGTGTGACTTCCAGAAAAAAACAAAACCCCCCCAAAAATAGGATAGTGTGGATTCTTTTATGATCCTTCGTGGTGTTTTTGTCCTCAGAGGTTGACAGATATGTTTGCCATGAACTGTCACTGTCTGGTGAACGTTGTTTGTGTTCTAAGCATAGACACGTCACACAGTGTAAAGACTGGTCAAAGGCGTGTGGATCCACGTGCAGTTATATATTTATTTAGACAGAGGCAGAATCAAACAGGCAATGGTCAGCGGGCAATAACAGGAATATCAGAGGCAGAGCAGAGACGTAAACAATACCAGGCAGGGGTCGAGGTCACAAGCACAGGTTCAGAGTTCCAAGGTAAGGCAGTCCGGGGTCAAACACAGAAGTAGCAATCAGAGGGAATGGTAAACGCTCAGAAATGTCAGCCGGGGCAAGAACAAGACTTCGCAATGTTGAAAGGAAGTGTGCTGCTTAAATGTGTGTGTGAGAATGAGATGCTGGTGTGGTGAAACAATCAGGGTTAATTAGTGATTGGTGACAGCTGTGTGATTGGTGTAATGGTGGATGGGAATGTGTGAGTGCAGTGAATGATGGGAGATGCAGTCCATAGGTGAAGTGCAGCTGTAGTGTGGTGCAAGAGATGTAGTGAGTGGCAACCAGATTCATGACAGAGCCCCCCCCCCAAAGGGCGGCTTCCAGACGCCTCACACAAAGCATAATCCAGGAGGGCGGTGGAGCGGAGGTGGAACCGGGGGAGGGAACGGAGGGCCAGGTCCATGTGGGGCCAATGAGACAGGAGCCCACCAGGGCAGGGCTGACAAAACCGCAGAGACGTGAAGGGACACTGGGTAGACCGCTGTGACGTGATGTGACTCTGGCAGGTGGGCGATGACGTGAGGTGACTCTGGCAGGTCGGCGGAGGCGTGAGGTGACTCTGGCAGGTCGGACGCCCACCAGGGCGGAGCAGACGAGACAGGCGCCCACCAGGGCGGAACAGACGAGACAGGCGCCCACCAGGGCGGAGCAGAGACCCACAGCAGAGACTGGGACCTAGAGGAAACCGAGACACAAGAGACAGAGAGAGCACATATAGTCTCAAGGATAGAGGTAGTGAGTTCTCTAGGTGGCCATAGAAGATCCGGGGCCTCGGCCAACCATGATGAATCGGGGGACTCCATGGGCCATGGTGGGTCCGGGGTCTCAGTGAGCAATGGCGGGGAGCTCCCCCCATGAAAGTTCTTGGTGAACTCCACTACCTCGAGGGGGCACTCTGGAGGCGCGAACGTCAAGGGGCATTCTGGAGGTGCTGGGTCTCGGGGGCGCTCGGAAAGCGCTAAACTAGACAGAATCCACGGAGAAGGCGAGCTGGGCGGGACCAGCGGAGACAAAGGAGAGCTGGGCGGGACCAGCGGAGACGAAGGAGAGCTGGGCGGGACCAGCGGAGACGAAGGAGAGCTGGGCGGAACCAGCGGAGACGAAGGAGTAGTCGCTCTCCAGTCTGATTTAAATTGTAACAGTTTTGCAAACAGAGTTCTCACTATATAAAGTGCCGCTTGTGAATCATCTCTTATCTTTCAGTAGCATATACAAGCTTTAATAATCCACGTTCTTTACTAATTTAATGAGTAATAATGGCTGAACCGATAACGGATGGTGAAAATGCTCACCTGCTGAGGTCTAATGATGTTCACTTCTCTCTCTCTGATCTCCAGCTACTCGTCTCTTCGTTCACTTTCAGACACTAAGGAAAAAAATGCCAATATTTGAATGTTAAAGCATTTAGGGACTCTTTTATTAGAGAAAGATTGATTGAATATAATAGTACATTTCCATTTCTTATTATCAGGTTGATCTAAATCCTTCTGTTTCGTCTTACATGTTTCTGGATCCCAAGTGATCCACTGGCTTGTGAATCATCAGCTCTTCTTCATTTTCATCTAGACGCCTGTCCTTGGACACTATAATAAACATGTTTTTCTATACAACACTGTCTGCGTACTCGAAGCTCTTAATGCTTATAGGTGAATTGGCTGTAATGTATATTGAAAGTCACTGTCCTGATAACAGTACAGATAACATGTTTAAAGTACTCACCAGCTGTGTTCTGATAAAGCTCAATTGTTCGGACATCTCTGTGTCATGTCTTGCTCTCTGATCTGTGTAATCGGTGTAACAGAAAGGCAATGGGTTCAAGGAAACAACAGCGATTCAAAGAACTGTAGCTCATTTTTCAGAGATTTGACTCCATTTTTGAATAAGTTGTATGATTTCAAGTGTTCCAGTCAATGGAATGGAGTTTTAATATTCTTGGGCCACATGATTTATCCACAAGAGCATCGTTTTTCAAGTAACATAAATCTCACATTTTCATTGGAGGCTGTGGAGCGTCGAGCTTCATCTGTCAATCAATGTTCCATCTGTTAATAAAGAGTGTAAAAAAGAGAGAGAAACATAAAATATGTAAATAAATAATACATAAATTAGCAGATAACGTAACAATAAACACAATTTTTCCTACCAAAAAAATATTATTAAATAAAAATGACACAAAAACACCAAAAGTGAGCATACATTCAAAGTTTTGCCTGTTTGTTACTGCATTTAAAATATTTAATGTAGGTTTTAATATCTTCTTGAAAGTCAGAAAAGTAAGGTAACTTTCATAAACCAAAGAACTTATATTCTACTCTTTGCATAAACTTTTATTTTATTTGACGTTACTCATGACGTCATTAGTGGGCGGTGCTTGCGCGCTCCGGGCGTGTCGTGCGCGAGCCCGCTGAGGCCGGTTACGTCAGTTACAGTCACCGAGGAGAACAGATGAGGGTAAAGTTGTGTTGTAATATTACCGAAATTACCACTTAAATCTTTAGCTTCATTCTTAAATCTCTCACTTCAGTCGCTATAATGAGTTATCCTGACATGTGTATGTGTTATTATTGAATACGAGGCTCAATGACAGCTGTGACTCCTTTAGCCTATGCTAAATTAGCTTAGCATGCTGTCAGCTCATCTCTATTTGACTGACTAACTTATAGCTTTTCGTTTTCTTTAATATGTGTTACAAAGGTAAAAGTATAATATTTGTATGTTGATGGTCTCATTGATCACTATTACAGCTCAACTGATTATATATGTGATCATGCTAATGAGCCAGAGTTTGTCATCTCTCTTGTTAAAAATTGTTATTTGTATTATTAATGACAGCTTTCGTTGCTTTACTGATGAATGTTTAATCAGTTATGCCTTCTAAAAGTATGACATTAACTGTTTAAATCCATTAAAATGAAAAAGTTAAGTAAGAGCTTAAAATAATGACTAACTGAAATGAGAAAAGAGCAAAGAAAAGCACATTAAATAAGTTTAAAAACATAGTTTATCATTTATTTACTTTATAATATTGGCTGTTTTAATAATATTATAAAGTATCTATCCCTGTTTTTATTCAAACAGTCTCATATTTTTGATGATTTAGTTGTTTCCACATGTTGAGAATAGGAAAACAGGAGTGAAATGGCTAAATGTATCCAGCGTTGATCTAAGTCAGTATCGTGGATGAGCAGCTGAGCTCGGTTCTGATGAGATCGTGTGTTCTGTTGACAGGTGACCCGCTGAAGCTCTGATGATGCTGTCACGTCTCTTCAGGCTCCACGGCCTGTTCGTCGCCTCTCATCCGTGGGAGGTGATCTTGGGAACGGTTGCTGTGACCATGTGTCTGATGTCCATGAACGCTTTCGCTACCAATGACCAGATCTGTGGCTGGAACCATCAGTGTCCCAAAGTACAGGAGGTACACGGATCACGTTTCAGATCATACAATCAATCAAACGTGTAGTAGATCTCTTAGATATTTATACACAAGGTTATAGCTCTTTTATTACCTACTGAAGTCTAGCTCAGGTTGCTATGTTTGGGAATTATGTTCTTTACCGAAACATAATATTTTTATACATTATAGCATTTTTATATTACATAAAAACAAATGTTAACATACACATTTTTTGTTGCACGTTTTTAGACAAATCTAAGCAGTAACATGAACGTTTTAACCATTACGAGATGTGGAGCCATCATTTACATCTACTTCCAGTTCAGAAACCTCCGTCAGCTCGGCTCCAAATACATTCTGGGTGAGTTTTTCTTTAGTAACGACATATTTCTGAGTGAAACGGCACATTTCAGGAGAAAAAAAAAACGTTTAAGACTATTGAAATTTGAGCACTTGATTAAATGGTGAAATGAATTCTATATGACAAATGGGTGAAACATACACTACTTAATGAAATATTATTAAGACATACAAACATATTTTTCTTTAGAATAAACAATGCATTGATTAATTGTTCACAGTTAAGGATAAGAATCATGAATTTCGATGTTGTGTTGAATTTAAATGTACAGGTATTCCTCTCATCTTAATCATTCATATTCTAGAAAGTATTTATTGTGTTTTGCGTCCAGGTATCGCTGGTCTGTTCACCATCTTCTCCAGCTTTGTGTTCAGCACTGTGGTCGTTCAGTTTCTGGGCAAAGAGCTCACCGGACTGAAGTATGAACCTCATCTGTCTCTCATATTCATGTGCTCTGTGTTGAGTCTGTCTCTGAACGGTCTCGTCGTGTTCCTGCAGTGAGGCGCTGCCGTTCTTCCTGCTGCTGATTGATCTGTCTAAAGCCTGCACACTGGCCAAGTTCGCTCTCAGCTCAAACTCACAGGTACAGAAATAGGATTTATGCACTAAATATGAATATTCAGTATGAATATTTTTTATATTTATTTTATTTGAGCGTGTAGACGCGTCCCAAATTACTTTCTGCATGTTATACGTATTTTTCTGGAATACATTTATTTGTATTTTTAGTCAATTTAAATGATTTCTGTGAATCAGTTCAAGTGGTAGTTTCAATATAAATTATGCAAATTATTAATGCTTTGGCACAATCACTGAAGTGAACATTATTAGAAATGCACATTAAAAGTATCCAAGTGGATATTGCTGTTTGTTACTATGTGTTATAATCAGGGTAGTTATAGTTTACTAAAACTAGAATCATTAAATTATTAAATAAATATATTATTTCTTGACTTAAATTTATGTATTAAAATAATCTAAATATTTATTTTAATATATGGATACATTTTTTTATGACAAAACAACAAAATTACTATAAAAATGGAATATTAAAATAAAAACTAATTAATATAAATGTAACACAAATGCACAGGAGGAGGTCCGAGAGAATATCGCTAAAGGCATGGCCATCCTGGGACCCACGTTCACCCTGGACGCGCTGGTGGAGTGTCTGGTCATCGGGGTGGGAACCATGTCTGGTCAGTTACAGCTGCATGTCTCTACAATACTTGTATAATAGTCTCAATGCTTTCTTGTTTTTTCTCCAAAGTTGACACATAAAAAAAGTTGTGCTACCATAGGCATATCAACCTGGATGATTTAGGGATCTGGTTGCATGTGCGGAAAAGTCATGGAAAATGTTATAGTCTTTTAAATAATAATGTACATTTTTGAGAGTTAATATAAAACACACACACACACACACACACACACACACACACACACACACACACACACACACACACACACACAGTGGTGTGAAAAACATGTTTGTCACACTTTAATGTTTCAGGTCATCAAACTAATTTAAATATTAATCAAAGATAACACAAGTAAACACAACATGCAGTTTTTGAATGAAGTTTTTTATTATGAAGGGAACCCACATGGCCCTGTGTGGAAAAGTGCTTGCCCCCTAAACCTTTCAAACCAGCAGCGGTTTTCATCTGGGAACCATTTTTGCCCAGTCTCTTTCTTATGGTGGAGTCGTGAACACTGACCTTAACTGAGGCAAGCGAGGCCTGCAGTTCTTCAGATGTTGTTGTGGGGTCTTTTGTGACCTCTTAGATGAGTTGTCGCTGCACTCTTGGGGTAATTTTGGTCGGCCGGTCACTCCTGGGAAGGTTCACCACTGTTCCATGTTTTCACCATTTGTGAATAATGTCTCTCACTGTGGTTCGCTGGAGTCCCAAAGCTTTAGAAATGGCTTTATAACCTTTTCCAGACTGATAGATCTCAATTACTTTCTTTCTCATTTGTTCCTGAATTTCTTTGGATCTCAACATGATGTGTCGCTTTTGAGGATCTTTTGATCTACTTCAAGTATCACTCACATTTAAAAACTGCATGTTGTGTTTACTTGTGTTATCTTTGATTAATATTTAAATTAGTTTGATGATCTGAAACATTAAAGTGTGACAAACATGCAAAAAAAAAAAAAAAATCAGGAAGGAGGCCAACACTTTTTCACACCACTGTATATAAAATAACTTCTAAAAAACCTTATTCAGTAATTAGTAATGACTGGAAAAGTCATTGGTTAAAAGTCACTGGAACTCTAAACAAACCTGATCCTAATCTTTCTTCAAGTTCTGCGTCTCTCGCCGTAACTACTTCCTGTCTGATTGCAGGTGTGCGTCAGCTGGAGATCATGTGCTGTTTCGGCTGCATGTCGGTTCTGGCCAACTACTTAGTGTTCATGACCTTCTTCCCCGCCTGTGTGTCGCTGGTGTTAGAGGTCAGTGTGTTTGTAAGATGTTCTGTATAACATATAAACCCAGACGTGAGTGAGCGTTGACCCCAGTCTCTCGTGCAGCTGTCCCGGGAGAGTCGTGAGGGTCGGCCCATCTGGCAGCTCAGTCATTTCGCTCGTGTTCTGGAGGAAGAAGAGGGAAACAAACCAAACCCCGTCACTCAGAAGGTCAAAATGATCATGGTGAGTTTAGGAAACATCAGGCTTACTATACACTACATTTGGGGTCTGTACGTGTTTTAATTAATGCTTTTATTCATCACATTCACTCATTAAATTAATCAAAAGTGACAGTAAAGACATTTATAATGTTACAAAAATCAGTTTCAAATGAATTGTTCTTTTGAAATGTCTATTCATCAAAGAATGCTGAAAAATAAATGTATCAGTTTCCACAAAAATGTTTAGCTGCACAACTGTTTTCAGCATTTATATAATCATTAATGTTTCTTGAGCAGTGAATCAGCATATTATTATGATTTCTGAAGAATCATGTGACACTGAAGACTGCAGTAATGATGCTGAAAATACAGATTTGATCATAGAAATGAATTACATTTGAACAGATATTCACATAAAAAGTTATTTTAAATGGCGATAATATTTCACAATATTGTTAATGTAATAAATGCAGCTTCACTGATGTCCTTTGACTGTTCCGGTTCTGCTTCAGTCTCTGGGTCTGGCGCTGGTTCACGCTCGCAGTCGACTCGTGACTGAATCTCAGACGCACAACATGAGCAGTTCAGACGTGCTTCTGCCTGCGACGAACATGGAGTCCGACAGAACCATGTCCAGGTACGAGCTGAGAAACAGGACACTGTTGAGAGTGAAAGCTCCTCTATTTATTCAATCACTAGTGATGATCTCCTTCTCTCTCTCAGTGTGGATCTGGAGCAGGTCATCACGCTCTCTCTCGCTCTGTTATTGGCGGCCAAGTACGTGTTTTTTGAGCAGGCCGAAACCGAATCCTCCCTGTCAATTAAATCCCACGTGGCCACGCCCAACTGCTCCCTGACCAATAAGAGCGGAGGAGAGGAGCGCTGTCAGAGGGATTCGGCCCCGCCCAAAGCCCTGAGGGGGGTCTCTACGAATGACACCGAAGGAGAGCCGCCTGATCTGTCAGATGGAGACCGTGAGGAGGAGCCCGATGCGCTCCGGACTCACCAGCGCCGCCCTGTGGACGAATGTCTGAGGATCCTCAAAGACCCCGAAGTAATTCAGTCCCTGTCACATGCATGTATTAACTTCATGTGCTTCAAACTTCTTTCTATTCTCCACTTGTTCAGTTTATACGATTTATTTATTGTTTGTTTTGTTTTATGTTTATTCATGTATTTGTTTTTCTAGTAATTTATTTATTTCAATGCTAGTTTTTTGATTCCTTACATTTAAGTTTTTTCATCTTTTATTGCTTTCAATTATTATTTTTTGGGGTATTTTTGTTTGGACATTCATTCATTGTTTAAATTTCTTTCATTAATTATTTCTTTGCTTTGTTTTTTTATCTATTTTTCACTATTTCAGTTTTTTTTTTTGTTGCTTGTTCACCTGTTCTTTCCTTATTTTGTTCGTTTGTTTTGTTTTCTGACGTTTATTAATTAGTTTGTTCTTCCTTTCATGTTTTTTGGGGGGGGTTTTCTTTCTATTTTTTCATCTATTGTTTTTAATCTTTTTTCTCTTTTAATTATTTATTACATTTTTGCACATTCATAATTTTTCATGTTTTTTTTATATATATCTGCTTTTATATGTAGTTTGTTCGCTTGTTTTTTTTCTTTCTTTTGTTTATTAAGTTTTTCTTTCTGATGTTTGTTCTTCCATTTGTTTCTTTGGATGATTTATTTATATTTATATTGTTTATTTTTTGTCTTGTGACTCTTAAAGACCCTTAAGTAATCAATCAGTAATGAACCAATCGTCACGTGCTCTCTCTCTCTCTTCTTTTAGAGAGGAGCTTGTTGCCTGACTAACGCGGAGGTGATGGCATTAGTGGAGTGCAGGGGCATTCTGGGATACCGTCTGGAAGCAGTGATGGACAGTCCAGAGAGAGGCGTGGCCATACGCAGGGAAATGCTGTCGTCCAAACTCCCGGACACGTCTGCGCTGGAGAACCTGCCCTACAGACACTACGACTACTCGAAGGTGCTGCTCTGGAGAGCCAGGGTCACATGTGTGATGACGTCACAGCCGAATGAATGTTTAAATCTCCTCATTTCCTCAGGTGATTGGCACTAACTGTGAGAATGTGATTGGCTATGTACCTGTGCCAGTGGGCGTGGCCGGACCACTCCTATTGGACGGGAAAGAATTCCACGTCCCCATGGCAACAACAGAAGGCTGTTTAGTGGCCAGCACTAACCGAGGATGCAGAGCCGTCACAGTGAGTCATGCGGTTATTGTAGATTAATAAAATAAATATATAATGAGAAACAAATAAATGCATGACTTTCTATTCTTTCTTTTGCTCGTTCATTTTGTTCTTTTGTTCATTCTTTCTGCTTTATTTCTTTTTCTGTCATTCCTTCACTTTGTTCTTTCTTTGACTGATTAATTGATTCGTTTGTTTTGATTAATGTTGTTTATTATTTGTTTGCTTGTTCAGGCATTCTTCATTTTGGTTTCTGGTATATATTCATTTGTTTCGTTGATATTTTTCATTTAGTTGTTTATCCTTTCTTTTGTTGATCTTTTTAATTTGTTATTTATTTTTGCACATTTGTTCTTTGTTTATTTTTTTTTGTTGATTATTTTTCTTTTGTTATTTTAGTTTGATTGATTTTTGTTCATCGTGTCTATGTTTTTGTTTGTTTGTTTACTTGTTTTTTATTTCTATTGTTTATAAATTTGTTTGTGTGATAATTATTTTATATTGATGTTCATTTGTTTTTCCGTTTGCTCTCTTTCACTTTAATTTCAGTTTCTTTCGTTTGTTCATTTATTGATTTTGTTTGTTGAATTATTAATTTTATGTAGCAAATCAAGTTTTTCAGTTTTTTCTTTTGCTTGTTCTTTTTGTTACTTTGATCTTCTGTTTATTCCGTCTATTTTTTACTTGTTTTTTTGTTGATTCATCCATTCTTCTGTTCTTTGACTTCTGTTGTTTATTATTTGTTTATTCCTAATTTTTGTTTTTGATGTTTATTCATTAGTTTTTTTCCGTTTGTTGATTTTTTTTCATTGTCTATGCTTCCTTTTTAAATGAATTGTTTCTTTGTTGTTTCTTTGATATTTTTCATTTAGTTGTTTATCCTTTCTTTTGTTGATCTTTTTAATTTGTTATTTATTTTTGCACATTTGTTCTTCGTTTACATTTTTTGTTGATTCTTTTTCTTTTGTTATTTTAGTTTGATTGATTTTTGTTCATCGTGTCTATGTTTTTGTTTGTTTGTTCACTTGTTTTTTATTTCTGTTGTTTATTAATTTGTTTGCGTGATCATTGTTTTATATTGATGTTAATTTGTTTTTCCATTTGTTCTCTCTTTCACTTTAATTTCAGTTTCTTTTATTTGTTAATTTATTGATTTGTTTGTTGATTTATTCATTTTATGTTGCAAATCAAGTTTTTCTATTTTTGTACTTGTTTTTTTGTTGATTCATCCATTCTTCTGTTCTTTGATTTCTGTTGTTTATTTATTTGTTTATTCTTCATTTTAGTTTTTGATGTTTATTCATTAGTTTTTTCCGTTTGTTGATTTTTTTTCATTGTCTATGCTTCTTTTTTAAATGAATTGTTTCTTTGTTGTTTCTTTGATATTTTTCATTTAGTTGTTTATCCTTTCTTTTTTATTTATTTTTTTATTTATTTTTGCACATTTGTTCTTTGTTTACATTTTTGTTGATTCTTTTACTTTTGTTATTTTAGTTTGATTGATTTCTGTTCATTATTTCTATTTTTTTGTTTGTTTGTTCACTTTTTTATTTCTATTGTTTATTAATTAGTTTGTGTGATCATTATTTTATATTGATGTTCATTTGTTTTTCCATTTGTTCTCTCTTTCACTTTAATTTCAGTTTCTTTCATTTGTTCATTTATTGATTTTGTTTGTTGAATTATCAATTTTATGTAGCAAAAAAAGTTTTTCAGTTTTTTCTTTTGCTTGTTCTTTTTGTTACTTTGATCTTCTGTTTATTCTGTCTAATGTTGTTACTTGATTTTTTTGTTAAATCATCCATTTTTCTGTTCTTTGACTTCTGTTGTTTATTTATTTGTTTATTCTTAATTTTTGTTTTTGATGTTTATTCATTAGTTTTTTCCGTTTGTTGATTTTTTTTCATTGTCTATGCTTCTTTTTTTTAATTAATTGTTTCTTTGTTGTTTCTTTGATATTTTTCATTTAGTTGTTTATCCTTTCTTTTTTATTTTTTTATTTATTTTTGCACATTTGTTCTTGGTTTACATTTTTGTTGATTCTTTTACTTTTGTTATTTTAGTTTGATTGATTTCTGTTCATTATTTCTATTGTTTTGTTTGTTCACTTGTTTTTTTATTTCTATTGTTTATTAATTTGTTTGTGTGATCATTTATTTATATTGATGTTCATTTATTTTTCCATTTGTTCTCTCTTTCACTCTAATTTCAGTTTTGTTATTTTTTTATTTTTTTATTTTTTTATAAATTTTATGTAGCAAATCAATTTTTTTAAATTTTTCTTTTGCATGTTCTTTTTGTTACTTTGATCTTCTGTTTATTCTGTCTATTTTTTTACTTGTTTTTTTGTTGATTCATCCATTCTTCTGTTCTTTGACTTCTGTTCATTTTTGTTTCTGATGTTTATTCATTAGTTTTTTCCGTTTGTTGATTTTGTTTCATCTGCTTTTTTGTTTTTAAATGAATAGTTTGATTGTTGTTTTCCTGTCTTGGTTGTTTTGTTGACACATCCATTGTGTTGTATTTGATTGTGTCTCTTTCTCTCTGATGTTAAGAGTCTCGTCACTAAGCGCTGTTTCTCTGGTGTCTGTAGTTGTCACTAAGCGCTGTTTCTCTGGTGTCTGTAGTTGTCACTAAGCGCTGTTTCTCTGGTGTCTGTAGTTGTCACTAAGCGCTGTTTCTCTGATGTTAAGAGTCTCGTCACTAAGCGCTGTTTCTCTGGTGTCTGTAGTTGTCACTAAGCGCTGTTTCTCTGGTGTCTGTAGTCGTCACTAAGCGCTGTTTCTCTGATGTTAAGAGTCTCGTCACTAAGCGCTGTTTCTCTGGTGTCTGTAGTCGTCACTAAGCGCTGTTTCTCTGGTGTCTGTAGTCGTCACTAAGCGCTGTTTCTCTGGTGTCTGTAGTTGTCACTAAGCGCTGTTTCTCTGATGTTAAGAGTCTCGTCACTAAGCGCTGTTTCTCTGGTGTCTGTAGTCGTCACTAAGCGCTGTTTCTCTGGTGTCTGTAGTCGTCACTAAGCGCTGTTTCTCTGGTGTCTGTAGTTGTCACTAAGCGCTGTTTCTCTGGTGTCTGTAGTTGTCACTAAGCGCTGTTTCTCTGATGTTAAGAGTCTCGTCACTAAGCGCTGTTTCTCTGGTGTCTGTAGTTGTCACTAAGCGCTGTTTCTCTGGTGTCTGTAGTCGTCACTAAGCGCTGTTTCTCTGATGTTAAGAGTCTCGTCACTAAGCGCTGTTTCTCTGGTGTCTGTAGTCGTCACTAAGCGCTGTTTCTCTGGTGTCTGTAGTTGTCACTAAGCGCTGTTTCTCTGGTGTCTGTAGTTGTCACTAAGCGCTGTTTCTCTGGTGTCTGTAGTTGTCACTAAGCGCTGTTTCTCTGGTGTCTGTAGTTGTCGGGTGGCGTGAGCAGTCGTGTTCTGGCGGACGGGATGACTCGAGGGCCGGTGGTTCAGATGCCGTCGGCGTGTCGGGCGGCGGAGGTCAAGGGCTGGCTGGACAGTCCAGAGGGGTTCAGTGCCATCAAACAGGTCTTCGATCACACCAGCAGGTCAGAGGGCAAAGGTCACGTACAGAATGGACCCTATATAGCACTGCTGTGGGATACGTGTGCTCAGGATAAGCTCTGAAAGAGCTCTGTGTGTTTCTCAGGTTTGCTCGTCTGGACCGGCTGCAGGTCAGTTTGGCCGGGAGAAACCTGTACATCCGCTTGCAGTCTCAGACCGGAGACGCCATGGGCATGAACATGCTGTCAAAGGTGCGTGATGAACCAGTATATATAATAATATATTTACAGTGTTTCGTGGCGGCAGGTGACGTCACATATTCATTTTCATATTTATGACGTCATTGCATCAAGTTTTGGCACAGATCTGTTCTACTCCATGAACTATCACATACTGTAATACAACTGAATAAAGCTGTTCACATTCACGTATGTTTTGTTGTCAAACATAAAACAGGTATAAATAGTGACTAAAGGCAACCCATTAATACTACGTTAACCAGAAATCACTCGCTATACTCCTTAAATCCTGATTTATAATCGTGATATCGTCTGATTAAAATGACTTTTTATCTTTTTTCATAAATTCCTAATATTTGTACAAATGTTTATTTTATTGTGTGTTTATATTTTATATAAAAATGTATTTAAATTATTTTTTAAATGTACTGATAATGTTTCATGAATAGGTTTATCTTAAATACAGTGGCCAAAACTCTGCGCCATCCGTGTGACGTGAAGGTTTACGGTTACATTGGTTACATGTCTCTGTAGGGAACCGAACAGGCTCTGAGCAGACTTCAGGAGCGATATCCTGACACGCGTCTGCTAGCCGTCAGCGGGAACTACTGCACCGATAAAAAACCAGCCGCTATCAACTGGATCCACGGCAGAGGAAAGTCCACCGTGTGTGAAGCAGTCGTACCAGCACGAGTCGTCAAAGAGGTCCGACCGGTTTGAGATCTCAGTTTACTAAAGACAGAAATCGTACAAATGTATCCTGAATCCGTTCCAAAATCCAACGTTTAGCATCGGTCGATTGTGTTTGCAGGTGTTGAAGAGCAGCACCGCGGCTCTGGTGGAGCTGAACATCAGTAAGAATCTGGTGGGTTCAGCGATGGCCGGAAGCATCGGGGGCTTCAACGCTCATGCGGCAAACATCGTAACGGCCATTTACATCGCCTGCGGACAGGTGCGCGAGACCTGCGGCTGCTAATATGACATGTGCTTTATTAATACACATATTTCTGATCATGTTATGCATTGTGAATATTATCATTTATAAGAATGTATGCATTTATAACAATTATATTTAATGAAAATATAACACATTTACTATCAGTTATTATATAATTGCTGTATAATTGTTGTGTGTGTGTGTGTGTGTGTGTTTGTAGGATCCGGCGCAGACGGTGGGCAGCAGTAACTGCATCACTCTGATGGAGTGTTTCGGGACGGATGGAGAGGATCTGTATATATCCTGCACCATGCCCTCATTAGAGCTGGGAACTGTGGGAGGAGGAACCGGGCTGCCGGCACAACACGCGTGTTTGCAGGTAACACACACACACACACGGTCTCACACACACGGTCACACACACACACACACACACACACACACACGGTCTCACACACACGGTCACACACACACACACACACGGTCTCACACACACACACACACACACACACACACACACACACACACACACACACGGTCACACACACACACACACACACACGGTCACACACACGGTCACACACACACACACACACACACACACACACACAGTCACACACGGTCACACACACACACACACGGTCACACACACACACACGGTCACACACATACACACACACGGTCACACACACGGTCACACACACACACACACACACACACACACGGTCACACACACACACGAGCGTCAGTTAGGCAGTGAATGAGCTAAACACTCTGCTCTGTGTTGGTCAGATGTTGGGAGTTCACGGCTCCAGCGATCTGTGTCCCGGTGAGAACTCGCGGACGCTGGCGCGGATCGTCTGTGGCACGGTTCTGGCCGGAGAGCTCTCTCTGATGTCCGCTCTCGCCGCCGGACACCTCGTCAAGAGTCACATGACTCACAACAGGTACAGCACACACCTGCATCGATCATTTGAGCAGTGACACAAGCATACAAAAACCCTTCCTTTCTATAAACACATCACTTTTAATTCTTTTTTTATATTTTGTGTATATATATATATGTGTTATATTAGGGGTGTAATCATATGAGTACCGAACCTAATGTATGTGTGTGTGTGACCTGTTGTTTCTTTCCAAATTGTCTAGTAATATTAGCATTTTTACTCTAACAGGTCAAAAGCCAATCTTCGAGAGACTGAACCTCAGCCGAGCGAATCTTCCTGAGGCGGTGGTTTCTGGGGATTATTCTCGGGGCTCTCTTCTGTGAAGCACTAATGCTTGATGCTTGAGTTGTGCCTCGTTGTTGTAAGGCTGCTACAAGAGTAAATGAGATGCTGCTGCAAAACAAGTCAACGTTTATATTGCTTGATAGTGAAAACGGGCTTTTTTGCACACAGGTGGAACATTTCTAGACTAAATCATGATCTCAGATCAGAGCTCGATGGGGATTTTTGCCGTTTGGATCTTCGGTTCTTGAAGGAATGTATTTAATTCATCACGACAAACTCCACGGACGGACCTTATACACGAGGTGCTACTGTACTTTAAACAGTCATTTGAGTTTATGAATGTGTGGATGTTATATGGGTCTGATGGTGTTGTTTCTGTGGCCTCTGAATGAATTCAACAAAACCTTTCACTTTCTGACCATAGAAAGTGCTGATGAAGCCATATCTGTCTTTTAAACTTGTTAAACCACTGATAAAATAAGCATATTTTTAAATTATTACAGTATTTTTGTTAAAAGAATTAAACTGAACCAATAAACATGAACAAAGCATTCTGTGCAATAGTTTTTTTCCGACAAAAATTGCTTATACGTTTAGTGAGACTCTTTAAATATAGTCCTCGTTTTGTCATTTCACATTAATAAATCGGCTAAAATAATATCTCATTTTTAAGTTGATAATGCAAATCAAGCCCAGGATTATTCATACATAGTATTTGCATTTTACTTAAACATATCTGAGGTTCGCTTACACTGTTAAAAGTTCGCTTAACTATTTTTTTTTAATTCATATATTTGGCAAAATTATTTTCAAGACTCATTTTGAAATTATGCATTTTTATTAGGCGGTTTGTCTGGGCTGAATGTTTTAATGGTACACAGATCATGCCAAGACTACTTTAAAATCTGCATATACAAGTATGCCTGCAAAAAGGGGCGGGGCTACACGTATCGCTCCGCCCATTTCATTGGTTAGTGTCAAAGGAGTCAATAACAGACTGACCATTAACATGTTTAACAACAAATGAAGTATTACAAACAAGCAAATGTATTATAAATCAATAATATACACTTTAAACAATATCTGAATCAAATACTGAGGTTGCATGTCAAAAATCACTTATTTGAGCATTTTAAAACTCCTAAAAAGAGAATATGACCCAAACAAGCATTAATGACACGAGTCAGAGGTGCAGAAAGATGTCAATCATTTTATTCCTCTCTACACAGTATTCACAGTACATGTTCAGTGTGACACGTTATCTGAACCCATTACATTCAGTGTAAATGCAGCTAATAGCACACTAGACTGTAGACGGCCGCACACACAAGCCTCTGCTGACTGGCTGTTTCTCAGCTCGGGGGGGAAATCAGGTGTACGTTTGTTAAAGTTACACGGTTTCTCTCACGCATTCGTGTTCAGCGAGTGTCTGGGATGGCGTTTTATGAATCGTGAATACTCAGATGTCGTCGTCCTCTGCGGTGTCTTTAACAGTCTATCATGGGAATTATTTGACCAATGAAAATGTTTGGCCAAAAATTTAAAAGCTCTTGTTTTTTGCAAAGTAATATTTTCTAGTGTGCAGTTTTTTTTGGTCTTGTTTTCCAGTATGAATGTTTCAAAATTCTTAAATCATCATAAATTTACCAGATGCAATATATTTATCACAATTAAGTGAATTTATGCTTAAACGTGAGAAAATATATAAACAATTAATTTAATTAATTTAAAGGGAAAACAATATTTTTGTATGCCACTGACAGATATTTTTTTTTCTTGTTTTAAGCATAAATTTGATCAAATTATTTTACTTACTGTAGATGCAGCATGTATGCAAAAAAATTCTGAAAAATGAATGCTAATTAATCGAATTAAAAAAATATTTGGCAGTGGACTAAAAAAATACATTTCAAATTTATTTCATTTTCTTTTTTTCTTTTACCACAGAGATTTATTTTTTTCTTGTTTTAAAATCACCTAATTTTGATGTTTTGTTTTCAGAAAACAAGACTGATATATATCTACCATCTAACGTAATTTTATACCGTGGAGACAAAATGAAAACCTTTTCTGAAAGAGATCAAAATGAAGTGAAATCATCTTTAAATCAAGAGAAATATCAGTCAGTGGACTAAACATATTTCATTCAAAGGGGAAAAAATGAACTGAAAGATTTTCTTATTTTAAGCACAAAATAATATTTAGATTTTTTTTTCAGACTTAATGTTTTAATTAATTTTATTGACTATAGACGCACAACAACTACAAACACTTTACAGTAAATGTATAGAAATGAAATGGGGTTGTGCGTAAAACAAAGAAACACCTATTAGTGAGTTTTTACCCCGCTGACATTCTTGTTTCAAGCATATTTTAAGAAAACAAGACTTAATATCTTCATTTGACTAGTAAAATAATTTAGTAAATATATCTTGATTTAAGAATTTGTCATATTTTACTGGAAAACAAGACAAAAATACTGAGTAAGAACATCAGATTTGGCCAGTTTGTGCTTTTTAAGATTGTTTACTAATGCTTGAGATTTACTTTTTCACTTTAGACGAATACATTTAATCAAGAAAAATAAATAAATGCAACTAATTCTACATCTACACATCATCTACGCCCCAAATTTGAACCGCGTCTCCCCATTGGACAGTGAATTTGATTGGCGCCAGGGCTCCTCCAATAAGAGAATGCTCTTCTGACGACTCGGTCTGATTGCAAAATCACTTTAAATAATAACTTGAGGTAAGAAACCAATATGAAATGATCTTTGTATAAACACTACAGGATGCCAGGTTGGTTTATATATCACGGACGCGGGCGGTACGATCAGCAAGATCAATAATGAGGCACTTTTCTAGAAATGCTCGAGTCAGTACACACACACACGCGCGCACACACACACACACACGCGCGCACACACACACACGCACCACGCACACACACACACACACTCTAAGGCATATGGAGTCGGATTAGTCAGGTAAAAGCATCGACAATAATGAAATTATATACAAATAATCTGCGCGCAGTCTTTCTGGCGTATTAAAATGTCTGGCGGTAACGGTCGATCTGGAATCGTGCTACGGTAACTTCTATCAGCTGCTGAGACACGGATAAACGAATGAAGCGTCTCCTCGTCAGCGGCAGATGATGCTGCGCTTCATAAACGAGACGAAAGGCAGCTTCATAGAGTTCACTCTCAAACATGCCTTTGATTTCCCCAAACAACAGTTATACGAGGACAATGAAAGCAAAGCTGAAACTAAAACAGAGAAACTCAAAACTCTCCGTCATATAGAAACTTCCCATCTTACTTACATACATACATATATATTCATATCAATAGATCTCTGGCAGAAAACACGGACAGACGTCTGTCCTCTAGTCCTCTGTGTGTGAGCTAGTGTGGCGCTAAAGAAGGGCAGGGGACCGCCGCAGGGGCTTCCGGTAGCAGCGGGAGTCTGGAGAAGTCTTCTGTGTCGCGCGCGCGAGGAACGGAGGCGCGAGGACACGCCCACGGCGGAGCCGGGAACTGCAAACAGTGACCAGTAATGAGTTTTACTTAAAAATTTACATTAATAGAGCAAATAGTAAAAAAAAATATATATATATATATATATTAAATATATAATTAATAGAAAAAGCAAAAATAATAATATAATAAGATTAATACAAATATTAACTATAGATCATCATTAATAATCAATTACAACAAATAATACAACATAAAATATTAAATACATAATAACATGATTAATAAAATGCAACTATATATATATATATATATATATATATATATATGTGTGTTAATAAAATAACATCAATAAAGATAACAAATAAATAAAAACCTATAGTGAAAATAATATGTAATTAAATATATTATAACAATAATAGTAAAATAATCATATATATATCCCAAAAGGTATAATACAATGATTCCTAATTAAAAATAACAATAATACTATAATCTAAAGTAAATAATAGAGATATTTTGAATATAACATTTACATTTATGCATTTAGCAGATGCTTTTATCCAAAGCGACTTACAGTGCATTCAGGCTATACATGTTTTGTCAGTACATGTGTTCTCTGGGAATCGAACCCATGACCTTTGCGCCGCTAACACAATGCTCTACCACTGAGCCACAGGAACAAGGATATTTTAAAAGACATGCCGTTACGGCTAATATCTTCTGACGTGGTCTGCTGTACCTGCAGCTCAGAAGAGGATGGGCTTTCCACCGGTCTTCTCCTGGACGTAGGAGGTGAAGCGCTTGAGGAATTTGGGATATTCTCTCTTCGCGACGGCCCTCAGGACAGACGCAGGAGCCCAGCCGCCAGGATTCACTGCAGCCACAACACACACACGGATTCAGATTCCAGATTTCTCCTTATCTTAATAGCTATTTTATGAAGATTGCAGGCTAACCATTGGCCACGTATGTGATTTTGCACAGGATGTTGTCTCTGCTGATCTCTTTGTCTCCCTCTGGTGGACTGACCAGCGTCTGGCAGATCATCGCAATGTTGATTTTAGCTCGAACGCATCTGTTGTTTGGCTACATGAGGACAAAAACATCAAAACAGTGAGCCATAAATAAAGTGGTTTACAGATAGAGTGACTCAGCAGTTGCCATGAAGACCAGACTCACCTGGGCATCCTCGTGATCCACGGAGAAGTTACAGACGAGCCATGTGTCTGGATCGTTCTCGTTATTGGCTATAATCTTACGAATGGAAGACAGGTACAAGACGTCTCTCTGGGACGCTGGCCACACTCTCTACACGGACCAGAACACACACCACTGCGTCAGAATCAATCGAGTGCCTTGGAGAAAGCGTGATCTCCTCTCACCTTATGAGTCTGGTAGATGATGCTGGCGTTATCAGACAGTGTTTCCACGATGTTGAAGTTTTCCACAGTAGCTGGAGACAGAGACAAAAACAAGAGCTGATACAGAGGTACAAGACGAGGACGAGTAATTCTACCCATGATGCATCACTATCGATCATTATCCGGCCAGTGAAAGTGTTCTGGTAAGTCACTGTATTAAAGAGTATATGGTGGTGTGTGTGTGTGTGTGTGTGTGTGTGTGAGTGTGTGTGTGTGAGTGTGAGTGTGAGGTGTGTGTGTGAGAGAGTGAGTGTGAGAGAGTGTGAGTGTGTGTGTGTGTGTGTGTGTGAGTGTGTGTGTGTGTGTGTGTGTGAGAGAGTGTCTGTGTGTGTGAGAGTGTGTGTGTGAGAGTGTGTGTGTGTGTGTGTGTGTGTGTGAGTGTGTGTGTGTGTGTGTGCGAGTCTGTGTGTGTGAGTGTCTGTGTCTGTGTGTGTGAGTGTGTGTGCGAGTGTGTGTGTGAGTGTGAGTGTCTGTGTGTGTGTCTGTCTGTGTGTGTGTGTGTGTGTGTGTGTGTGTGAGTGTGTGTGTATATATACACTCACTCTCCCAGTCGTTACGAACATCCGTATCCCAGAAGTAGTGGCAGACCTCGTGACCTGTGACCCCTTTGACACAGTGTGTGGCCTTCAGAGGGTCCAGCACGATCCCGTTCTCCTCCACCTCGCGCCGGTACACCTGAGAGAGACGAACACAGACGGAGAGTGAGTCTGTGGACTAAAGCGCACACATATATTACAGACATTAGATCACACTCACCTTCATCTCTCCCTCCTCCACCACCAGCTGCCAGTTAGCATCTCCACCCACGTCCTGCAGCGAGTAGACCATGTGATTCTGAACCATCTCCTCCACCTGTCCAAAACACAGCAGAACAAGGTCAAAGGTCATGCCCTCTCATTTAAGAGGATCTAGATTAATAACACTGAAAGTCAGCATGACACAATACCGACTAAATATGATAGCCAACATGAAACGGCTTTCACAAACCACTGCTCTTCTGTAATGTTGGATCACTTCTGTTTTTCTGAATGAAACAAAAAGAAAACTCCTCCCCTCCAGAAACACACTTTTCTGAGGTCAAGTTCTTCCTCCAGAGAATTGGCACATATCTCAAAGCTAACCGGCATGTCATATTACTCCCTAAACTTGATTATATTAATCAGCATTAAACTACTGGTTTTAGAACGGATGCATTCAAAGCAGCCTAAAACAATGACTACTTAATGCCATTTAATCAGCGCTTTATTACACAGTACAAACATGCACAAATTAATACATAATAAAACCAGGAATTAAAGCAAAGTCGCTGCATTTTGATTTCAAGGTGACAAAGAGAATTCCTAGAAGGTATTAAACATGCAAATGATCACATTAAAAAGCATTATTAGCTGCAAATGTAAAAAGGCAAACACAAAGTAGGGATACCAGGGCAGACGGTGGTGTTTTAATGTGCTGTTTAAACCGTATATGTTTGTCCATCATGCAAACTTACCAATAAAATGACTGGCGGCAGATTTGGGCATTAGCACTGCACCACATTCAAATAATGCCCAGAAATGATGAAAAAGTAGGCAGCTCAGATTAAAGTGCATTGTTCATTACTTTAATGTATTTGCTTGACATTTTTGAAAAGCTAAAAACATTTACATTTGTGCATTTAGCAGAAATGTTTTTTTCCCCCAAAGCAACATATTGTGGTAAAGCTGCAGAATTTTAAAAATCAAACTTAAGACCATTTGGAAAAATAGTTTCCTGTTTTAATTTAATGCAGGACACATTCAAATGTTTGTAATGATGTGCAGAAAGTCCCGTTGACCAAGTAGTCAGCTCATTATGGTTTGAAACAGCCATTATGCATGTATAGGTGAGATGTTTGCGATTGCATTAGAGATGTAATGTCGCGATTTGTCGATTTGACGTGACTAGAACACGTGGATATGTTGTCATTCTTAAGGCCCGTACACACCGGGGCGAATATCGGCAAATTTGTGTTCACACCCAAGCGATTTTCGCTGAGGATGAGCCGAGTGAACATGCAAATTCATCCCCTGACGTTAGATGGCGCTTAATGTAAAACAGAAATACCCCGGTACACAAGGTGGCGCTGCGCAACTTTACGCTTCTGACACTCGCTTGTCACTCAGAAGAAGAGAGCAAGTATTTACGTCATTTAAATCATACAAAGAAAACATGGATATTTCAATCTCCAGAAGCTCCAGCGATGAAGAAATTAATGTTCTGTTGAATGAGGAAAGACGCCGACGACGCCAGTGTAGACGCTACTTGGCGTATATCTTCTTCGTCGTTACGTATGTGTGCTCGGCAAGACTGTTTTGTGTTTGAGCGCCCCCAAGTTGTGTTTTACTGTAACTTCAGCAGCTCCAGACACGTGAGCAAAAGCGCCAATCTCATTGGTCGGATAGTTTTTGACGCGGCACGTCAAACCAAAAAAACGAACCCGAGGCGTTTTGAAAAAAATGGCGCTTTTATGCTTTTTCGCGTCGGTGTGCACACTCACATTGGCACACTTTGTTTAGTCACGAGGCGTTAAACGTCGGCGAATATCGCGAGCGAAATTTATCCCGGTGTTTACGGGCCTTAACACTATAATACTGAACTTTTATTTCAGTGATTTGGACTCTTGCTTCTTGCAATATTTTCCACTTTACTTTTGCTTTAAAAAAAGATTTCATAGAAATGTGGATTAATAAAATGTAGTTTAATAAAACATTCTTAAGTAAAATGTCATTTTATGAGGGAAATCGGTTAGATTAACATAAATGAGTGGATAGATGAATCGTTAGTGTCAGCCCTAGTCACGTCATCTCATGCCATAACAGTGTTGGATGAGTGAGCCAGAGACACCGTTACCTCAGCACTGAATCTGTGCTCGTGGAGAGAAGGAGTGAAGGCTACAGCAGAAGATGAGGGAGAGGAAGGACGAGAGAGGGGCTACACAGGTGAGGAAGAAGAGAGACATGCAGCTTCATCAGGAGAAAACCCCCCAAAGAGACCAAGACACACCACAGGGACACGGGAAGAGGTCTACAGACGATCACGATGAGAAGAATGAGCTGACCTTCTCAGCGAACCGGTGAGAGCCCACGCAGGAGTAGACGTCTCCTGAAGGCACTGAACTGCTCCTCTGTATCCTGCTCTTCTCACAATGAGTCTACAAAACACACAATTACATATTTCAGAGTGAAATCAGTGGAAAATCATGTAAGAGAGGACTTGATTCTCTACACTGGTTTTTGATTGGATGGTGAAATATTCATATATTATTGTTTATAATTATTTATTTTCCTTAGATTAGAGTGCACTGATGAATCCTGCTGAGACTGAGGATGCATTAAAAGATAATCATTTTATATATTTGCTTTACATTTTTAAATATCTGAAAACACACATTAAATGTACATTTATGCATTTAGCAGATGCTTTTATTCACAGCATCAAAACATGAGGTTAATGCTTCCTTTTATCTGCAGAGATTTTAAGACATTTTTAATCCATGCATAAACATAAAAAGGCTGAGACATGCATTCAGATACAAAAGAGGTTTATGCATATGCATTTAAATAGATTCTAATGTTAAAATAATATATATATACATACTAATATATCAATACATACTCGATCAGTCAGTCGATCTTGAATTTTTCTGATACAATAATACTTTCAAAGAAAGGCAATATAAAGATTATTGTGTGAAATTAGCAAAATCTATATAATATAACATGCAATAGCACCAAGTTTTGACTTTGAACATGAAGCAGTCTTGATATTAATCCAATCATAAAATAAATGTATAGCATTTCACCAGTATACAAGCTTGAACGTTTGAAAGTGAAAAAAGACAAATACAAATATATATTTTTTATAACAGTAATATATTTATATCCTTATTTTTATAATTAAAGTTAAAAGGTTAATAATAATGTTTTTATATATTTATATTATTAATATATTTAACTTAAAAACATCAAAATGCAAAACTTAAAGAAAATGTAATATTTCATTTAATTCATGTGACAATTTAACAACATCAGAAAACCATGAACGTGTTGTTAAATTCTATTAATTTATTTAATACAAATATAAAATACCAACTTAAAATGTGGGTCCTTCAAGAAAATATTTTACGTATATTTTAAGGGTTTCAGCTGACAAAAAAACATAGCACTTTAAAGTTTAATAATCACATTAGACGGTAGCATGACTCAGCTCTCTTAAAATGATCATTCAAACTTGTGTTATCTCATTTAAGACTTTGAATGTCTGTATTTACACTTGTTCTTCCAGTTACCTGTTCTTCTATTTTGTCCTGTCGGTCCAGAGCGGCCTCCACAGCGTCGAAGAACTCATCTTCATTGATCAGGCTGTTTGGACCCTCCTGATGGACAGAACAAGATGAACATCTCCATTCAGTTTACAGTAGGGCTGTCAAAAAAATGCACAATATTCATCGAATTTAACATAAAAATCCACATTCGAATGCAAAAACGCTGCATTTGAATTGTAGATTGAATTGTAGAATTGTGATGACGATGTAGGTGTCGCTGCATGTGAATGATTTTTAGTCTATCAGTTGAACCCGCTGCTCATTCAAAATACCTTCTGCGGAAAGAGAGAACATCAATGCGGAGATGTCGTTGTTTACCTCATACTGGACCCAAGCCGTTCACACAGAACGCATTTTCTAAGGAGATGTCTCTCACCGTAGCACTCGCGTCTCGCAAGAGAGCCGCATGTTTAGAAAGCATGTCAAATTCATGTCATTTCAATTAAAACATGTCTTGAGACTTTATGGCGTTTTTTCTGCATCTCATGTTTTTAAATGAAAAAAGTAGACTACTCTTTGCGATTGGTTTTTGGTCCTTAGTATTAAACTATACATACACACATGATGCTTGGTGTTTCTAATTGTTTAAGCAATGATTTATAAACTCTATTGTAAATATTATGCACTTTTTTCAAAGATAGTCTTGTTTTTTTATTGCTTTGAAGAAACATGCATTAGTACAGTAATATTGTACTAATACACAGTGTTCCTGTGGCTCAGTGGTAGAGCATTGCGTTAGCAGCGCAAAAGGTTGTGGGTTCGATTCCCAGGGAACACATACTGACAAAAACTGTATAACCTGAATGCACTGTAAGTCACTTTGGATAAAAGCGTCTGCTAAATGCATAAATGTAAATGTATTGTGCTCGCTGCGCCCTCTTGTGGCTTCAGGAGAGAAGCCAAAAGCTTTTTTATTTCCCCTAACAGAAATTATGCTTTTTAAATCTGAATATAATTTGAATTTTGATAATATTTTAGTACAAAATTCGAATTTAGTTTTTCAGCCAATTTGACAGCCCTAGTTTACAGCTCTGGCTACTTCACAAAATGAATCTACATAAACAGAACCCACCTCGTAATCAGGCCCTCCAAAATGAGACTTCATCTTCAGCTCGGACAGGGCTGATTTATACACCTCCTCCACCCTCCTCCTCTTCTCCATCTCCTGTAGAAAGCAAGAGAGGGGAACGGCTTTAGCTGACTAAACACTGGCGTGATGTTTAATGTCTCGGTGAGATCTGGGCAGAGCGAGACACTGTATCGGTGCAGGATTGTTCTGAAGCGCTCCATTGTTCAGACAGACAGAACGCCTGTGTTCTCGCTCTGATCGTGTATGTCAGTATTGTGCTGACAGACGGTTTCAGCTCCACCTCTGTATCACACACAAACCCATTATAACTGCTGGAGGAGGTTCCCTGGTAAAGATACCACAGCAGTTATTCACAGCGTCCCATGTTTATGAGCATGGCTTCCATCTCTCAAACGCTCTGATGACAGATATGAGTTTTATCTAGAAATGAGCACAATTTGCAATAGCAGCACTGGAAGTATAGTGATTTAAATCAAATACTATTTCACTATATATCTACAGTAGTTACAGCAGGAGAGCTAAATACAAGGTCAAGGTTTCTTTATTTGTCACATAATAAATTATACAGGGTATAACTAGAAGTGAAATGTAATGTACACATGTTTGAAAAGATGTTATGTTTGCTGCATATTAATGAAAAATGATAAAAGAGTTCTGCTGTCATGCAAAACGTTCTGATTGGCTCAAACGCAGACAGAGGACTTATATCAGGTTTATATAGTTTCTTCCACTGTCATTTTAGCATTGCTTATACAGAATTGTTATATTTATTGATTTTTTAATTTACTTTCATTTTTATATTTTCAGTTTAGTTTAAGTTTTTAAGTATTATTTATATAGGATAGAATTTATTAATATTTTGAATGATATTTTTTATATATTTTTACTTTTCATTTAGCTTTTTCTTTAAGATTTAGTAAATGTGTTATATATTATTTGTACAGTAAATATTTTATTTATATTTTCAGTTTTAATTCTAATTTAATTTCAGTCATTTTATGTTTTGTCATAATTTTTTATATTTCTATAAAGTTAAAAAAAATATATATATACATTTCTGATAATGTCAGTACTTCAACTTATTTTATTTTGGTTAGTAAAACTGTGTTTAAATTTTTATACAATATTTATATTTTTTTCAGCTTTATTTTAGTTACCGAAACTCGATAAGTTGCACCAGTATTTGATGCTTGTGTCGACTAGCCATGGGTCATTTGACTTCAGTTGCATTTGTTC
>CM049884.1:25580073-25625073 GCA_027474115.1 Schizopygopsis malacanthus | reverse complement strand
ATATTTTGACAAGGGTTATTAAAGCTAAAACTGAAGCTAAAAACATATTTGATACTTGAAATAAATAAATGTTTGTATATTTAATTTTATTTCAGCTAACTGCCAAGGCAACATTTATCAACATTAACATTTATTAAATTCAACTTGATTACTAAAAAAATATATATATAAATAAATAAATATATATAAACTAAAAATAGAATAAAAATAGAAACTGATTAAAAATATTAAAAACTAGAATGGTATCACAATTATACTAAAATAACACTGATTTTGCATTAGTTATTTTTATATAACTTTATATCATTTTAATTTGTTACATTTTCATTTCCTTTTTTTAAATAAAGGTGCATTTATTTCAGGTGTTTTAGTACTAACTTAACTCTTTAATATATTATTTATTTATTAATTTAAAAATATTATTTTATTTCCATTAGCGATTATTTTATTTCAAGTGACAGATGTATTTTTTTAATGTTTTAGTTTTAATTAGGATAATAACCCTAGTGAGGGCCGAGTCGGGGCTGATGTTTTGAAGTCATGGAAAGGGATTATATGAGATGAACTCAAGCACGTCTTTTAGATACACAAGCGCACGTCTCTTTTCCAGTAGCTTTATTGGGAGTGTGTGGTGTTGACAGTGAGAGTGAAAGGCTTAACACAATACAGCTCTGATTAGATGCACAGATTACACACAATCTGCAACAACAGACAGATCTGAACAGCTCCACCCAAACGAGTCCGTGTCATATCCTCACGTAACTCAAGCCACAGATTTGTTATTAAAGGTGCAAACGGACTATGTTATGCTCTGCAGTCAGACTGTTTTATGCATTATTTCTGCTGTCAGAATATATTGCATGCGATAGTCATGCGCATCTCGTCAGTAAAGACGGTTCTGTGATTAGCCGTAAATCTCCATCAGCTGTTTTCAAAAGGAGCGGCATTTAACACACAGAGCTGTAAATCACTGACAAGCTACGCAATCTCACGTTCACTATCGCATGTGATTCGGAGAGCGCATTGCGTAGCTTGTCAGTGATTTACAGCACTGTGTGTTAAATGCCGCTCCTTTTGAAAACAGCTGATGGAGATTTACGGCTAATCACAGAACCGTCTTTACTGACGAGATGCGCATGACTATCGTATGCAATATATCGTGCAGCCCTAGCCTGAATTAAAAGCAAATAAGCAATCGTTGCTGAAGCTGATCTGTGTGGTTCTGGACTATTCCCTTTGTAACCTGATGAAACGATAGGCAGAAGGAAAGTGTCCTTGGGAGGAAGTTCAGCAGTGACTCAGACTGAGAGGCTTGTTCCAAGAAGAGCCGTGTGTGTGTGAGTCACTATCAGAGAGGGGTCATCCTCGACGCAAGAGATGACTGAATGGATGGGGAAGTGTGTGTGTGTGTGTGTGTGTGTGTGTGTGTGTGTGTGTGTGTGTGTGTGCGAGAGTGAAACCCCCTCCTCCTCCCCGTGCGGGAGAAATCAGCAGCACATGTGGATCAGGGTGTGTCCTCATGACATGAACACTTGTGCAAACTCAGCACACACACACACACACACAGACACAGACACACACACACACACAGACACACACACACACACACACACACACACACACACACACACACACACACACACACACACACAGGCTGGAATATATATGTAAAATTAAATAAAGTATTTTATGATATTTTAAAATGATTTAGTTATAATCACTTACTAATTCATTTATTTAATTAATAAAAATAAAGGAATTAATGTTCACTTAATTCATTATTAAATATTTTATTTATAACTTTTTATTTTATATGATCATTCATTTGTGTGTGTATATATACACATATATATACACATACACACTTTATTTTTTAATATTTCAAAATAAATCAGCAATAAAATATATACAATCATTTACTTCATCTTTACATTTATGAATTACTTTTGTGATATATATATATATATATATATATATATATATATAAATATATATATATATATATATATAATTATTTATTCATTTTGAATATTTTTATTAGTAAATTAATGAAAATAAATTAATAATAAGTGAAATAAATGAATTGCATTTTGTGATAATATTAATCACTTTTATTTATTAAGCATATTTATTTAATCTTATATATAATAATGCTTTAGTTTAGATGTTTATGTTTTATATATATATATATTATTAAAGGATTTGTTTTATTAGAGAGAGTAACTCGTCACTCAGTAGCTCATATCATGATTCTTATCATATAGTTTCCCCTCATCAGTCTTTGATTGTTTTGTTTTTTCCACACTTCTAGAGTGTGATTTCCACCGCAGAAGTGTTCTGTCCTCACCCCCACCCCCTGCGCTGTCTCTACTTGCCCACATCCTTTCTCTCTAAGGGTATTTTACAATGTAATATTCACTCGCTGAACTGCTGCGTGCGTGTGTTTGTACAAGTGAACTGCTGCATCCACTGAAAGTATGATCAACATTCATTGTTTTTATTTGCGTTACCATGGAATTGTGTGTTTGTGACCTAAACAGACTTCCTGTGTGTGTGTGTGTGAGAGAGAGAGAGTGTGTATGAGTGTGTGTGTGTGTGTGTGTGTGTGTGTGTGTGTGTGTGTGTGTGTGTGAGAGAGAGAGTGTATGAGTGTGTGTGTGTGTGTGTGTGTGTGTGTGTGTGTGTGTTTATGAGTCACTTCAATGCTCAGATGCAGAAAGACTGAATAACATTCATAATCTCACACACAGTCAGTCTTTTCTCTCGGATTTCTCATCTCAAGGTGTTTTTATTTAGTTTTACGACACAGCAAGCAGCCTCTAGACCGGTAACTAACTAACCCACTCTGAGTTTGCTATTTTAGTAACAGAGTAAACAAGACAGCAATGTCTGACTTATGTCCGATTTCAGATTAGTTCACACTAATTTGTCACAAAAACAACAAAACACAGTGGTTGTTTAACAAGTCTATCAGACTGCATCTACATAGGCGTTTCTCAGCCAGAAACCAGACTTAATACTGATCGTCAATAGTCTGGCTGTGTGAGAGAAGAGCATGCTGGGTAAAGACAGACACTCACCCTGTGTTGCTCGATGGAATCGATCCATTGGTTGCGATGCTCTGGGTCCTGAGCACGTAGATACCACACACTATCATTGACGCTGATGTCCAAACGGCACTCGTCAAACTCATGAGGCTACAGAGACAGAGAGAGAACACTTATTAGACTGATCTGATCATCAAACATCATTACTAATGACAATCAGATTTATAAACAAGGTGCTTTGAGTGAGGGAGGGATCCAAGAATCCAATCTGTTGTTGATAAACTACAACTATTCAGTACTAGACAGAGTAGTAGTAGTATATTTTTATTTAATGGCATGTCAGCATCTTAGGCTATTTTCATGGCAAAAACAAAAACAAATACAAGTATAACAAATACAATAAAACCAGCAAACAAACACAAGTTATATTACATAAGATTTTTTACATTAACATGTGATAAAAATTATACCAAATTATAGACCAAACAACCACAACCAAAAGAAAAGAGAGCGAGCCTTGACTCACAGAGCCAGATGGCAAATGTGAGATATTTCCTTCTGAACCCCCCCCAGAAAAAAACACTAACAGCAGCGATGTCTGAGTGTGTGTTTGTGTCTGTGAGTGTGAATGTGAGAGAGAGTGTATGTGTGTGAGAGTGTGTGTGTGTGTATGTGAGAGAGAGTGTATGAGTGTGTGTGTGTGTGTGTGTGTGTGTGTGTGTGTGTGTGTGTGTGTGTGTGTGAATGTGAGAGAGAGTGTATGAGTGTGTGTGTATGTGAGAGAGAGTGTATGAGTGTGTGTGTGTGTGTGTGTGTGTGTGTGTGTATGTGAGAGTGTATGAGTGTGTGTGTGTGTGTGTGTGTGTGTGTGTATGTATGTGAGAGAGAGTGTATGAGTGTGTGTGTGTGTGTGTGTGTGTGTGTGTGAGTGTGTGTGAGAGTGTGAGTGTGTGTGTGTGTGTGTGTGTGTGTGTGTGTGTGTGTGTGTATGTGAGAGAGAGTGTATGAGTGTGTGTGTGTGTGTGTGTGTGTGTGAATGTGAGAGAGAGTGTATGAGTGTGTGTGTGTGTGTGTGTGTGTGTGTGTATGTGAGAGAGAGTGTATGTGTGTGTGTGTGTGTGTGAATGTGAGAGAGTGTATGAGTGTGTGTGTATGTGAGAGAGAGTGTATGAGTGTGTGTGTATGTGAGAGAGAGTGTATTGAGTGTATGAGTGTGTGTGTGTGTGAGAGAGAGTGTATTGAGTGTGTGTGTGTGTGTGAGAGTGTGTATGTGTATGTGAGAGAGAGTGTATGAGTGTGTGTGTATGTGAGAGAGAGTGTATTGAGTGTGTGTGTGTTTGATATTGTTGCCAGATGTTGATCTCTGCAGACCTCACACTGATATGTAGAGAGTCACGAGTCCGACCAATACTGAGGCAACACCGAAAGCACATGAGGAGTCAGTGAACGCACAGTTGTCTCTCTCCGTTCTGAAGTTGTCTATGATGTCCGCGATGCGGAAAATGCGGGCGGAATCGCGGAAACTACCGTATAACGCTCACGGAATGTGTCTCAAAAGTAGGTCAGCGACTCGCGCTGTTTCTTTTCTTTAAATATGAATCCTGCATGTTCTGCATCTCTGTTAATGAATGACACAGACGTGCGGAGCACACATACAGCGTGTGAAGCTCGCGGTGTTTTCAGCATAAATGAGGACATAAATATCCCCAGAACTGCTCAGACAGTCACTTCATGAGCATTTGACCGTTTCATTTGAGTAAAACACACACACACACACACACACACACACACAACACACACACTAAATATACTATTAATTCATGTCTAACTCTCATTTGATTTCAATTAAATTAATGTTTTATGCCTTCATTTGCACTGTACTGTATTACTCTAAATGTTGTTGTTATATCAGAATTAAAGACATGTTTAAAAGCATTTAAAGAACGTTTTTTGTCAGAGCTCTTGTTATTATTAATTTTGGCATTCATTTTAATTATATCAAAATATATAATTTCTGTCTCTCTCATATATATATATATATATATATATATATTAAATATTTATTTATTTTACTTTCTCTCCCTCTCTCTCCATACACACACAGAAACCACACACACAAACCACACACACGGAGCTAAAACGTATTTATTATTAATTCAATCGACTAATAATCGGTTATTCCACTGATTAATCAGTAGACTTTGATTGATTATTCAGCTTTTGCATTTAGTTAAAATAGTAAGTTATACATGAAGAGTTCAGATGTTAAAGTAACAAATGTTGTTTTGATAATGTTTATTACTGTATTATTGATAGAATTACTTTAAATCTCTAAAGTATAGGTTATTTTCTATGCAATTCAAGTAAAATAGCTGAACATAAATATAGGAGTGTGAGACAAATGCACATTTTAGGGGAAAATTTAGACGGCACTTAGTATGAGATCAAACAACTACTCGACAACAGAAATATTTGTCGACAATTTTTTATTCTCGACGTTGTCTATAATGTTGACTAATCGTTGCAGCGCTAGATCTGACACAACCACTTTAGGGAAGTCACAATTATGTTTGTTGTTACATGCAACCACCGAGGGCAGCACTATAAAAAAGAAAACCGTGTATATTTTGCTTTCACTCACAGGAACTTGCTTGAGTAATAAAGACACATATCAGACTACATAAACAAAGACAGAGCATTACAAAAAACCCAAACGATATGACAGACACCTGGTCCTCTGGGTGAAGCATGGGGCGCTCAATCAAAGCCTGACGCTAATCACAATATGAAGACGAATGACAGGACGACACAGGAGGACTGAAACGGCTTTAATGAGACCGGAGACAAAGCTGCATGTGTTTAAAGGACAGAGAATAATCTGAGCGAGGATGATTATCACTTATCACACCACAACAACAAACAAACACAGAGAGCCAGAGGCCTCAAACAGGCTTACATAAACAGCATCTTCCCACTGTGAGAAAACTATTCATAACCAAGAAACGCTATGCTGCCTTATAAGATGCATTTCCTCAGAAGGCGATCCCAGAATGCACTGCGACAAGCTCGGTCGGTCGGATCTGTTCTGCATTTACAATGACAGTGTTTGAAAAACGGCTGTTATGATGTTGAAAATGTCAGTTTAGATTTAGGAGTGCTTATATTTGTGCATGGAACCCAGAATGGACTGACGCGGGAACATACTGCCTGTTTGGGAAAAGCATTGAGCGGGATTCTGGGAATGGAAAATCAAGACATGGTGGGCAATGCAGGGGACCCCGAGAGGGTCACAGCGGGTACTGAGAAGAGACACTAAAATAAACACAAGGGTCGTCGTCACCATGGGACTGAATGAACCCGCGAGACACCATCAATCGTGAGGCAGTGCACACAAACACACATATCACAACACTGACACACGGATGTTAAACGGTAGGGCTGTGACTAGGGGTGTGCGATATATATCGTTTGCGATATTATCGTAATTGTTGTTTTAACGATGAGCAATTTGACAATATCGAGTATTTTGCAAAAACCAAGCAAAACGCCAACATAGTGCACGCATACATTAGCCTACGTGGTGATTAATGAAGCGGGTTAAACAGATTCTCTCTCCATGATTCGGTTTATTAAAATGCATTAAGAATGGTCGCAAAATTCAAGATATGGGGGCAGAAAAATTTATATATTTACATTTCACATAGTTAAAATCAAGCGAAGAGTGCTGTTTTTTCTTCAAAATAAGCATGATTACAAATGTGAGATTGATTTTATACAACAGTTCAATAAACAATAAATTAATATTAAGATACTTACGTTTTAGACACCATATTGCCTGTTTTTGCTCCATTTCGCTGACTAAAAATACGTCCAAACAAACATAGTACTGTTTTGCGTCTCTGAGCAACATGAGAGTGATTCGTTCCTGAATGAATCAATGAATCGTTTAAATGATTCGGTTCAGTCTCAGTGATTCGTTCCTGAATGAATCAATGAATCGTTTAAATGATTCGGTTCAGTCTCAGTGATTCGTTCCTGAATGAATCAATGAATCGTTTAAATGATTCGGTTCAGTCGCAGTGACTCACTCATTACCAATGACTTTCTGCCACCTACTGGCGATTTTAATTTCACATTTAAAGTCTATTTTCGTTTTTAAAATCATTTTAAATATCAGTATTCAATGTTTTATGTTTAAAATGTCAAAAAAATATGCATTTGTAACTGTTTAAAGGACTCAATGTCCCTCTGAGCTGCATTAAACAGTGTGTGAATACATCTAAAGATGCAAAGATTAATTTTGATGATACTGGTTTCATTTGTTTGGTAACTGCCTAAATGTGTGTTATCTTAATTGACTGATTAAAAGTTACAATTTGACTCAAAAAATGTACACTTAGAAATAAAATGCTTTATTAAGGGTAAAAATCTATTTAAACTTAAATTAAAAGATAAATTAATCACTGATGTGAACTGAGCACACAGATGAATATGAAGAATATCATAAACTGCAGCTGTGCACGGTAGTCAGATATCAGCACAATAACACACTCTGCAAAATATTGTCTAATTATCGTTATCGAAAAAATCCACAAAAATATCGAGACATCATTTTTTTCAATATCGCACACCCCTAGCTGTGACGGTGGCAGACTTTTACCACCGCGGTGGAAATGGACCAACTACCGCCGGTGGCGCGGTGTTGTGTATATTTATATACATCATTCTGAAATGCAAAAATAAATAAATGAGGCTCAATCATCTATTAACAAACGTGTTTATTTTAGCACTTCTGTCAGTGAACACGCAGCTTGCAAAACACTAAAATAAATATCAAAGAAATAGTTAAATAGGAAAGTATAGCCTTAAATAAGAAAGTTAAATACACCCTGTGACCCATGTCTACCTCTAGCGAGCGGCGAGGCGAGAACCCATTATAATCAGTGATGCTATCTACACCAGATGCGCGATACAACACGACAAATCCCTCACAGTAAACTGCCTCGTCCTATTTATGACGTACTGACACAAAGTTCAAATGTCCTGTAGACAGACTCAACCTGTTGTGTCCGGTTTAGACACGGTTCACTGTTCTTCCACCGAGCAAGCGGGCACGTTAACTCCTCGTCTGCACGCGCTCTCTGTGGAATAGGGATCGTGGTGTATGTTTCCACATTTCTTGTTAGCATCTTCCATTTACTGCGGTCTCATTCGTATTTGGCCAGTTTGGAGAAAGTCTCACCAATACACACCTGACCAGCCGGGCGTCTGCGATCACGTGAACTTAAAGACACGTGTACAAACGCGGATGGGTGACATTTGGTTTCCCAACCAGGTCCATCGCTCATCGTGAAATAAATACTCGTGAAACCAATTACTTCCTAAAATCATATTAGTAGCCACAACCTGACATTTTGAGGTCTACGTTTAAAAACACAAATGTCCCAACAGCGGTTTGGCGTGTCGAATCACAAACAAGCATGACGATAACAATGTCCCAGGGTGTGAAATAAGCACAGTGTGCTGAAGTCCACACTTGAATGTGATTCACCAGCAAAAAATCATATCAGGAGCTGGCTACAGATTGACTTTAAGGCTCACATTGCTGTTTACTGAGCAATTCAGTCTTGGATGTGTGCTTTGGGAAATCAGAAACACAGGAAGGTAGGCCTTGAGCTTTAACAAAGGAAACAAACGCCATGCTGACCCACAGATCAGGACACAGGATAAAGGAAGAGAGCATGTCATGTGACTAACTAACCCGCAGTTATAGACAGGTTAAAGAGCATCTATATGTGATTTAAATGTCCAGAGTCCTGGTTAGAGCAAATCTTGGAGGAAGGAAGTAGATGACATGAGAGATGAGCCGAGGGACTTTCTGACTCGACCCCCGGGTCACCAAACAGGAATTCATCAGCAGGAGGGCACAAGGGAGCAAACTTCCCGTTTCAGACAACAGGACAGTCGTACACCTCTCTATTTCAGATCTGCACAGCCCATTTTCTCACTCGTTCCACCCTTTTAAAAATATCACCGATCATTCCCTCCCACATCCCCGTGTCTCCACGCTGCTCGCACCTCCTCCTCATTTCAGCATCGGTTTTCTTTACAGGACATTTTAGGGTTCACTGACTGTTTGATCCGTAATGGAGGCCGTTTGACACCTTCACACACAGATTCACTCAAACCCATTTTAACAAAAGCCCGTGGGTCTCAACAGCTCCAGCAAAATCGAACTTTCCAGCAGCTCTGCCTCAAGATTTAAAGGGACAAAGCACAACAAAACCTCTCCAGTCGATCTTCACAATCTCAACCCCTGCTATAAAGTATTAAAAGGTTCATTACATGGAATACTAAAAATGTTAAATGTTTAAAAACAATGCCCTTATGAACAAGTCTATGTTGGGGAAACCTCTAGTTGTGAAATAGATCACATTACTGAACGTAGGAGTGTAATTAAAAGAGGTGATGCAACCAATTCAGTGCTGTAACATTTTAAATGTAATTATCATATGTCCTCTTTTTTTGTTTACTGGCATGCAACACATAAAATTCCCAGCAATAGGAGGTGATATTGACCAAAATCAAAAATGAAATGTTATTTGAAATGTGTATTTCGTACTGGGATGAATGAAGATTTGGTTCGAAATAACTTTAAATGAAAGACTTTTGGAATTACTGCAAATAATGTAAAAAACACATGCTTAAAAACGACATATATTTCAATAAGTTTAGCTCTGATGAAGGCCTGTGTGCTGAAACATGTTTGCAAAATAAACAGATTTCTTCCAGCTTCAAGATTCTTTCATTTCTCTACTCCACAAGTGCTGCTGGTTTTGTTTATGTATTTTATGAAAATGCCAAGGCTGCTCTTTTCCATAAAATAAAAGTGAACAAGTCAAGCTTCAGAAAGGACCAAAAAAAAACCTGCAGAATAGTTCAAGTCTTATAAAGCTACATCAATCATTTCTATTAAATTCAAATATGGTGTGAAATAGTTATGCCTCTAGCATTACTGAACGCAACTGCAAAAATAATGATTGTTTTCAAAGCGGATGGTTTTCCAAAGATTGACTGCTGAGAGTTTGACACAGAGACTGTGCTGGTCAATCCGAGGAAAGGTTTCAGACATGGAGAGCTGCTTGTGTGTCTGTGCAAATACAAGAAAGCACACTAGTTTATGGTATGAACCACAGCAGGTCACCGCACAGACATGACTTCAGATAATGACTCGAGCCCAGAGTTTACCATGTGACAGAAGGTGAGGACATGCACACAATGGCTGTGAGAATGAGAACAAGCTGCTTGATAGCACTCCTCTGGGGTTTAGCACAGCACACTAATCGAAAATGCAATGCGCGCGCGCACACACACATCGACATTTTAAAATGCACTAGACTCCCTTTCTCTCTTTGAAAGCTGTAACTACAAACACAGTTGCCTTTATCAAATATTCAGCAGGCTAATACAAGTGTGTGTACACATGCGTGGTGAAAGCATTGGGCGTTGCTGTTAAGTGATATTTATAAACTTATAAGAATTAGCCTACTTTATAAAACGAGGCAGGTGTGCAAATAAGCACATCTCAGAAACAACGCATGCATGGATCAGTTTAGAAATGAATCCACACTCTGTGAAAACAGTTATAAAGACATTAAAACATGTTTTGCTGTGTCATTTCTGAATTTCGATTGCACACAAAGCTTGACCTCAGTTTGATGAAAATGAACATTTTCCAGGCTATGCATGTCTTCCTGCAGCGATGGTCTGCGATGACAAAAAGTACCAAAGCTGCCGTTTTATTTTACCAGAGAGCAGCTTCATTTAATATCTGAAAGGCTTTTACACACCGTTTAATTGAACCCTGGTGACCGCTGCCGGCATAAAAGATGCGCCTCCATAAAAACAGTCTCTGTTCTTCATTTCTCTCTCTCTCTCTCTCTCTCTCTCTCTCTCTCAGTTTAGCTGTAAACAGTTGCAAACGGATGACAACTGACTCCTTTTCTGTTACAGAGTAAACATGCATTTGCTGTTTTATCACAAAACAAACTACTCTGCTCATTTAGTGAGACATCTACGTGTAAATGAATTACAAAAAAAGGTGGCATGCAAATGTTGGGAAGATCATATAATAATTTCCCCGTTTTGTGGCACCAGCGCAGTTCAGCACACGAGCGTAAGGCTACATGAAGATCAAGTCAGTTGTGTTTAGAAGAATGATGGGTCGGTAACTCATCTGGTAGCAGTTTTGATCAGTTTCTCTTGTGGTTTAGGTTTGGATAGATGAAACTGGACTGAGCAATCTAAATGATATTCAGCCCAAAGTCAAATAAATGATCTCAAAAACCCACATGAGAACAGACACAGGACCTGTGGGGTTTGGACACCAAAGAAAGCTACACATCATCATTCAACAGTGGAAGTTTGCTCAACATTCATCTATCATTTTACTCTTTAAGTTAATAAACCAAGCGAAAAGAAAAGCCAAAAATTTACTTCAGATCAATTAAGAAACAATAAGCGCTGAGTCAACGTTTGCAATGACAGAATAACCAGTGTATTCCACATGTCAGATCATGACTCCTTTACAATTTCTGCGATATGTGTTTTTTCCTACCCATCAAGTCTCTTCATACGTGTCTCTGCTTACGTTCTGCTCTCCACTCATCCACAGTGCTACCTCTTTTAATCCTCAACATTCAGCTCTCTGCTCTATCACTTGCCATTTTTACTGCCCCACTCAAAAAACGGAAAAGTTCTGCAATCAATTTATTTATTTATGCTGGAGCAAAAAATAGTAAAAGTGAGCCCCAAATAAGAGCCCCAAGATCAACATGGATCAACGGGAAAAGCAGGCAATGGGTGCCAAGCCAAGCACTGGCCTTTCCTACTACTGCATTTATCTTCTTCTTCTGCAAGCTCAGATCAATTAAGATCTTTGCCTGTCCTGACATGAGCTAAGCGCTGCACTTTAGATCTCACAGCGGCGTTTGCAATGACCCGCCCTGCCCCAAGAATAACCTGTACCTTTGTGTCCTTCCCCATATCCCTGACAAACCAAGAGACTGAGAGAACTTCCCCTCTTCTCCTGTCAGATCATGACATAGTCCAGGTCCAGCGTAGCTCAAAGAAAAACTGCATGTTTATGAGCCACGCTTTTGGAGAGCAAGAGGACGAGAGAATTCCAGCTCACGTGAGGGTAAAACTTCACGTTATCAAGTTCAATGCACTGAGTGCTGAAAGCTGTGTGGCGTGGCTGCTGTATTGATGTTTTTCTTGGGCTGAACACAGCCATTGATAACAGATCCAACTCAAAACACTGTGAACCGAACACAGAAAAAGCACCTAAAATACCTGCGAACACAATTGTAGGGTGATGTCCATGGAATTGCTTATGGCTTTTAGCATGTTACTATATTGTTGCTTATTTGCTCAAGTCAAAATGTCTATAGTGCCTATAGCCCTTGGCTGAAAAGGCTATGGCAATATCTTTTAATGCTTCCCAAGTAAGAAGAAATCTAACTTTGGGGGTGAAAAAACTCTAGTGGTGCTTTTGACCATTTTTGAACGGTCACCATTGGCATATAATGCATCAAAGACTACTCAGGTCTACAGATTTCACTAATAGACCTACCAATCTTTGTGTCAAAATAAAATAATGATGCTGCCATTTGCTAAAGTCCTTTTTGCCCCCCTGTAGTTTAGCTCCAAAATCTCGGCTGAAAATTGGCATTTTGTCATTCTTTAGAATCAGAAAATGTATGCCGGGGAAGACCCCGGGGATATTTGGTTGATTTGACATGGAATGACCTTATAGCATAAACTGTGCAAGACAAGTTGCACGCTAAATTTAACAAATTACCAGATGCTTGGGACAAAAATGCCCCCAAAACTCAAGATTAAGGTGCAAAAAAAAACAAATCCAACACAACTAAATCTTTTACGGGTGTTGTGATTAAAGTGAAAAAAAAATGAATGTAAAGGGTTGATTGCAGTACTGCTTTTGGATCTGCTCAGGCTGCATTAGATTTGAAGTATTTTTGAGCATTATAACCATCGTATTCTGACTGACTGAAGTAATTGGTTAAATTGAAGTATTTGACCTAAAAGACAACACAGATATAATTAATTATAAAAATGTAAATGTTAGTAAAAATGTTACCCCTTTATTTAGTTAATACAAGTTTGTTCACTAATGAGCAATAGGAAAAGTATTTCTTGAGTTTCAATGTGAAATCAGGCATTGGTAAAACAGCACACTGGATTCGTTAAGTGTTGCTGACAGAACGATTAAGTCAGACTGAGTGTGTGTGAAATTGTTTTTGTCATCACACTGATTGATCTTTCACAATCCGTCTCCATCTCATGAGGTCTGACATTCACAAATCTAATCAAGTCCAATTCAACAGCCCGAGCGTCTCACAAAAAGCACAATTAACACGGTTCCCGATCTGAGCACTGATCCAGCGAGACCCAGTTTTATAAGGACGCACAATGAGGCGTTCTGGGTTTGAATCAGGCCTTCACATGTAATCCTCTTGTGTCTGCAAGGGTTAAGCCAGTCTGATTTTAGGGTGGGCCTGTTTGTGTGTGGTTTAAGTATGTGTGAGTCATGTGAGTACAGCGTAATCGCAGGCAGGAAGAGCAGAATGACACAATAACCTGTTTTTGTGCCGTGTGTGTGCTGGATAAATCTGAATAAAGCTGCTTCGTATTCCAGAACGGCATTCTGAGAGAAAGATAAATACGTTTAGATGCACTATAAATGAAAAAATGTGTCTGTTTTTGCCCTCTTTTTGAGATTACACACAAAAAGGCCCAAACTCATCCAGTGACCAGGGTGCAAAATAAATAGTAACCACGCGCCAAAGTGAGTAAAAGAAAACTGTTTAAACGGTGGTAAATTTATGAGGAACTAGTACATTGTTGAAAGTGTGTGTGCGTGTTTGTTTGCGCGTGCGTGCGTGTTTGCGCGCGCTGTGTGTGTGTGTGTGTGTGTGTGTGTGTGTGTGTGTGTGTGTGTGTGTGTGTGTGTGTGTGCGCGCGTGCGCGGCGCGCTCCAACCGTTAGTCTCAAACTCTCACTGATGTAAGCAACACGTGATTCAATGCAAAGAGTACAAAACTAATCCTTGCATTAAGCCAAATAAAATATTATGAACAAAAAAACTCTGAACAGACACAGAGAAATGGCTTATATATGCACACAGTGACCTGCAGTGTTTAACACTAATATGCAAGGAAATAACAACCAAAAATAATAAACCAAATGGCAAACAGGCTTTAAAAGTAGAGAATATTTTTTACTAATAAATTCTGCCAATTCACTGACCATTGGCGGGTGTAAAAGTTAATTTTGGACCCTAAACATCTCATTTCTACCACACGCTTGCGTTTAATACCAAAGCTAATATTTATGATTACCCATAAAGGTTGGAGTTCAACAAATACACAGCTGGAAAAGAGTCACTCTCAAGTCTTGAAACAAAGGAGCCATTTTTCTCTCGCTCAAAGCCAAAATGCAAAGCATCCAATTAGAATGTCGAACACACAGCAGCGACCTGCAGCTTTAAACCATGAACTACCTGAGCGCAGGCTGTGTACAATCACAAACCTACAAAACCATTCCATCATCAAGCCCCATTATTTCAGACTTCACTTCATGTATTTACATCTAAAACAACTCAGAGAATGCTTGTATGTTCCTTTCCCGGTGTCTTCAGTAAGGGTTTGGTTTAATCATTGAAGGACCGGTGGTAACAGGGTCACCATAAGGACTTGTACCTCTCCAGTGGTCTCCATAACAACACAACCTTCGCCCTGTTTCCTCATTTTCAGTGGTGACGCAAGACAATACGGGCAGAGTGTGTGTATAGCACATGTTGAAATCTGTGTGTGGTCACGAGTTAATCTTCAACGCAATGCAGGGAATTCTCATTTCATTCTGTTTGTCAGATCATAAGCAATCGACCCATAATCTGTGCAGTGTACATTCATTACCTGAGCTCCTATAGATACAGTATACATTCAATAGTATTTGTCACTACTCAGTTTGAGTCAAATATTAAAGCAAAGTTCACTGTGGCTAACTGCTTCTGCAGGTGCATGAGGGGGGGTTTAGCATGAATGGGGGGGGGGGGGGAATAGGCCACAGTCTGTCTGTGCTTGGCCGGCTGCCTGCGGCAAAGGATCGTGTCTGTCCTCCGTCAATCTCTTTTCTCCATTTTATCCACCATAAAAAGAGCTCTCAGCACATCCACTGCCTCAGCGATAATCGTTTTACATGAAGCACAACCATCATACCAAATCTAATTTCTAGAGATGCAGCAATACAGACCCAGCTTTTAAAAAAAGAACATTTAAACTAAGATTTTGCTGACATTCCCATTAAACAATCATTATGAGAATGTTACTTTTTAATGTTCCCTGAACATCAAGTATTACGTTCCCTGAACGTCCAACTAAAATGTTTCAGAAAAACAATAAGCGATGTATAAATTATGTTTTCAGATTGTTGTTAAATAGCAGATAACTTTACAATAGAACAAACATTCTATTGACATCATCGGAAGAATGTTTGTTTATAACTTAGAGAGAAACTTTATCATTCAAAAAATATGTAATAAACAATATGACAGCCCAAAACAATCAGTGAAGTTTCAATAATGCATTAAATTCACTAGATTATGCAAAAACATAGTTATTGATGTGAAATCACATGCCTTGTGTCTAATCAGGTATTAAAACATTACAATGCACAATATGCCAAATAATATGCTGATCTACCGTCCTGAATTTGGCATTCGAGAATTAGAATTATGAAAAATTAGGCATTATATTATCCGCCTAATCAGACTGATAATCAAAAAATGTCTATATTGTCATGTCAAACATCATGCATCCCATGTATTTCCATTCAACTACAGTTCTGAAGCTCGCAGCATGACAATCTTCGTTTTGAATGCACACATCATTGTGATTTTGGCTCAGCTCTGAAATTCCCACGGCTGTCTGGAAGGATACTCACTGTGATGACAGCCTTGCTGAGGCAGAGGGAACCGCGGCAGCCATACTCGCGCTCGTCCTGAGATTTGTAGTAACTCAAGGTGTTGTTCTTCATCACGACCCAGCGGTCTTGCCATCCGTGAATGTAGTTAGTCCACTGTAGAGAAACAAAACAAAAAGCTGTATCTAAGAGTGTGCACACAGCCATACTGATGACTTATGACAAACATATGATGCACGGCTCAATAAAACAATTGATTGTGGTCTTTAATACATAGATAGAGTTTAAATGGGAAAGGGTTTAAGTCATTGCATGTGGAACAATACACTAATCTCTTATGGAATATGCTCCTCTCATCACAAAAACAGATGATCAGCTGTCTGAGTCATTAGGAGAGGTTTTCTCCTTTAATCCCATCAGGAAGAAAAGACCAGAAGATGAACTCTAGTAACCCCGACTAACTCCAGCTTCTGCCAGAACCTGCTGCCTCCTTCTGAATTACATATGCATATATAGAAAGATATCCATGCATCATATATTAAGTATGTATCACAAAATATATTAAAAAAAAAAACTGTTTTGGTTAGCATAACCTTGGGGCTTGCTCTCTAAAGAGCAGCATATGGTCACCATGCACTGGAAATCACCATGGAAAATATAATCAAAATACGAGAAAACCAGTAATAAGGGTAAATAAGCTTGCTACTTATGACTGCTTTTGTGCTCCAGTGTCACATATATTATTCAAACTGTTAAGCATTTGTAGTACTGCGTTTGATTAGTGCTTAATTTAATTAAGAAATCCCAAGCGTCCGGGCAGTAATGAGGAACAGATCAGAAGTAAAACATTGAGCATATTACGGTCATAGGTAACGTTGACAATGGTTTAATTGTCAAGCAAATCATGCTAAATATCTTAACTAAAATCGGCATAATTAAGGTTACTGTTTGCGATAACGATTTTGGACAAGCTCCGTGACATTCATCCAACCGTCTGACGTTTGTTTACATCGGATCAGGAGGAAACACACACACAAACACACGCTTTCCCAGTCCGGGAGGCATTATTCTGGATCGTAACCCACCTTACTGAGCACCCCGCCGAATTCCGCCACCCCTCCGTGCGGCCCGGGTCCCGGATCGACGTCCAGATCCTCGTCGGAACCGGAGGAGTTCCAGCTCTGGCTATCCGGTAAGAGTCTGCCGTTCGGAAGCGGGCTGGAATTCATAACGAATCCAACGAACTGAGGTGAAAAAACGACAAAAACAGAAAAAACGCGGGCGTAATATCAGCGGTGAATGTCCGTTAGAAGGCCTCGCATCGATTACGGTGTTGTTTATCCAGAAAATTCAGAAAAGTAAGCGATAGATGTTGAAGCAAACCGTCCTTGTGTTGATTTCACGAGCGTCTGAGGCTGCGCGAGGCGAGAGCGAGAGACACCCGCCCCCTTGCTCTCTCTTGCTCTATCTTACCCTCTCTCACTCTCTCTCTCTCTCTCTCTCTCTCTCTCAAAAAACCCCGCCCTCTAAATCAACATCAGCTGCCAAAAGAGATTCTCCTCACTAACACAACAACAAATATTCACGATTGACACGGGGGGGGGGGGGAGAAATAAAAACAAAAATTATTCCGCATTTCTATTTTTTTCTCAATTTATGAAGCCAACGTCATTCTCGCCAGCAGAGGCGCGCGCTTGCCGCCGCTCTCCTTCAGCTCAAGGGGCGCTGGCTAATGTATGACGTCACCGACGCCTCGTTTTCGCCCCGCCCTTCTGTAGAAATGATTGACAGTTTGAAAGAGTTTTAAAAACGCCTTCAAAATGCACTCAGCTTTTGGATGTGGCAGCATTTGGGTGAAAAATATTGATAACACTCTAAAATAATTCATGTAAAATGAATTATGTATCACTATGTGGTTATATTGGTGTGAGTGCGTTTTTTTTAAAACAGATATTGATTGGTTAAGTGTTAAATAGCGCTGAGTAACGTTCAATCATCACGGTAACGTTAACGGTTGGCAAAAAAACATCACGTGAATGCAGCCTATTTTCATCTAATTGCAGGTTCAGTCTATATATTTTTTTTACATTTCCACTCAGGAAAATGTGACTTGTACTTACAGAACCTAAAATCTATGATATTGTGGTTAGTTTTCAGGCCTTTGCTAGTTGCTAAGGTGCCATGAGGTGTATGTGGTTAAGTGTGTTGTTTGGTTGCTAGGGTGTTTAGCTCTAATGTGAGCAATACTGAAAGTGTGAAAGTGATGACTCACTTTTTAGTAAACACTACAAATGAAGAAATCTAAATTTGGTTTGCTAAAATAGATTTGCGTTGACCGTTTCCTTTTTGCTTTGTGTTAAGATCGTTTAGGAACCACATACTATGATTTTTGGTCATTGTTTTAGACTGATCTGATTTCTATGAGGTTGAGTTTTAAAAGAAATGTGCCGATATGAATGCAGGTTTATTTGACAAATTCTACACAGATTAGGAAAAAAGCATTACATTAGTGAAAGTGGGAGAATCTACAACTGCTAAACCGACAGAAAAGAGTGACCCGTTTCCTCTTCCGGTTGACCTCTAGTGGAGAGCGTGTGCATGTGACTCATTAATCACACATGACCACGAGCTCCAAATTGATGACACAAACACAATTATTCTTTAATTAAAAAAACTGAAACCTGCTATTTTCATGTCAAATATTCACTTCAAGGTTGTGGTCATGATGACATAATTGAATAAGATGATGTATAATAAATAAGAAATGTATCAAATGCAACACATTTATGTTTTATTTTTGTCTCATGTTTTAGGCAGTGTTTTTCCCATATATATATATATATTATTTTTTTTTAAATCACTCAGATTAATTGACACTTGTTGATATTATATCATCATCATGATATAATATTAACATGATGATATGAAATCATTCAACTCATTTTAATATTTTTGACAGCTGCTGTTGATTTAAAGAGTGCTTATACTCACACACTATTTTTGTAAAGTTGCATTTACATTTATGCATTTAGCCGTGCATTCAGGTTATGCATGTTTAGTATGTGTGTTCCCTGGGAATTGAACCCACAACCTTTTGCGCTGCTAACGCAATGCTCTACCACAGGAACACATTATTAGGCATTTCGCCTACTAATACATGCACAGATTCTAGTGTGCATCGTGGAAATGTCTGCTGAATGTCTTCATGCAGGGGTTGTGATCATTCATAGCAGTTGTGCCATTAGCTATGCATCACTCCCATGTGACTGAAGCTCAGAAACCAGGTCACTTTATTCAACTAAGCTCTGCTAGCTGGAGAAAGAGGAGTCTGTCTATGATATAATGCAATAGACCACAATACCACCTCATTAGTTTTGCCATTAAGATTACGCATGCATATCAACAGCAAAGCATTAGTGCCCCTCCATGAAATATTCCTGACACTTTCCATGTTTTATCTGACAGGTCTGGGTGAACTCTCTTCATCTGATCCACTGGGACTGTGCTGAAGGAGAAGAAAGAGGGATAGATGGATGTTACAGATGGATGAAGGTGAATCGGTGGATGGAGGTTTGGTGATTTAAACGTATATATCAAGCTGAAAAAGATGTGGGCAAGTGAATGCATGGATGGATAGGCATGTTAATTAATCAATTATGTTATAGCTGATGTGAGATATATATATATATATATGACATCATAATCCATTCTGTTCTTTCATATAAAATGAATAAATATAAATATCTGAAAAATTAATATAGGTAAAAGCTGTCAAAAGTTTATGACCAATTAGAATATATTGTATTTTTTATTATTTATAATTTATATTATGTATGAAAAACAGTACATGCATGCATATATATATATATACATACACACAAATATATTAATATAATGTAAATATATAAAAACAGCATATATATATATATATAAAATCAATGCAATATGCATATTAATAAATGAGTACAAATATAAATATATGAAAAATCATGCATATGGTACTGATAAAATTATATTAATAATATTTATTATATTAATAAATAAAAATAAAAAATAATATATGTAACAAAATATCATTACAAATAAAAATGATTAGTTTTTTTAGTCTAAGTGGGCAGTTCTTTGGCAGAATAAACTTCTGTTTTGTCAGAATCATTCAGTCCTTTATTATTTAGACAGATCGTAAAGATTTAGTATTCATCTCTCTCTGTATCTCTCACACAGAGAAAACACAAGGTGCACATCCATCTCACTGTCCGTCTGACTCATTGAAGGGTTCATGTGAACATGACTCACACACTGCTGGCAATGAAGGGAACATGATCTGATTAGTCATGAATCATGATTATAGCAACGGTTCCTACAGCACACGATGTCCTAACCTCTGCAAATTCACTTCCTGACATCGTGATTCAAACTTCAAGAGCTGTTCATGTCCGTTTATCTCTTCTTCATATAGACATATAGATCATATTGAATCATATAGATCATAGAATCATAGTCATATTGAATCATATAGATCATATTGAATCATATAGATCATATAGATATATTGAATCATATAGATCATATTGAATCATATAGATCATATTGAATCATATAGATCATATTGAATCATATAGATCATATTGAATCATATAGATCATATTGAATCATATAGATCATATTGAATCATATAGATCATATTGAATCATATAGATCATATAGATCATATTGAATCATATAGATCATATTGAATCATATAGATCATATTGAATCATATAGATCATATTGAATCATATAGATCATATTGAATCATATAGATCATATTGAATCATATAGATCATATAGATCATATTGAATCATATTCAATCATATAGATCATATTGAATCATATAGATCATATTGAATCATATAGAATCATATTGAATCATATAGATCATATTGAATCATATAGATCATATAGAATCATATTGAATCATATAGATCATATTGAATCATATAGATCATATTGAATCATATTGAATCATATAGATCATATTGAATCATATAGATCATATTGAATCATATAGATCATATTGAATCATATTGAATCATATAGATCATATTGAATCATATTGAATCATATAGATCATATTGAATCATATAGATCATATTGAATCATATTGAATCATATAGATCATATTGAATCATATAGATCATATTGAATCATATAGATCATATTGAATCATATATCATATAGATCATATTGAATCATATAGATCATATTGAATCATATAGATCATATTGAATCATATAGATCATATTGAATCATATCGAATCATATAGATCATATCGAATCATATAGATCATATTGAATCATATAGATCATATTGAATCATATAGATAATATTGAATCATATAGATCATATAGAATCATATAGATCATATAGAATATATTGAATCATATAGATATATTGATCATATAGATCATATAGATCATATAGAATCATATTGAATCATATAGATCATATTGAATCATATAGAATCATATCATATATTGAATCATATTCAATCATATAATCATATTGAATCATATTTAATTATATTGATCATATAGATCATATAGAATCATATTTAATTATATTGATCATATAGATCATATTGAATCATATAGATCATATAGATTGAATACAGATCAATGGCTCGTTTCATTGTCACATATCCTCCCTAAAGTGCTTCTTATGTCTTTCGGGGAAGTTCCTAAAAAATACATCTTCTTACTCAGTATTTTTGTCTTGTTTTCAAGTACAAGTATATAGTCCTAAGTCTTGTCTTCAGAGAAATGTATCAAAATTAATTATAAAAAATGGGGTAAGAAAAATTATCTTTGAGTTACAGATATTTGTTTTTATTTTAAGCAAAAACCGACATAATTGTGGTATATTTTTTAGGAAACTTTAATAAAAAAAGATATTTTGTAACGTTTTTGAAGAAGTCTCCTCTGATCATCAAGGCTGCATTTATTTGGTGAAAAATACAGTAATATTGTGAAATATTTTTAAAATGTAAAATAACTGTGATGTATGTGAATATATTGTAAACTGTAATTTATTTCTGTGATGCGCAAAGCTGTATTTTCCGCATCATTACTCCAGTCTTCAGTGTCACATGATCTTCAGAAATCATAATAATATACTGATTATTTATCACTCGTGAAATCTGCCTTTGCTTCTTAATATTTGGTGGAAATCATGACATACTGTAATTGGGGTAAGTAAAATTAAACAAAACGATAAAATAAATGAACACTTTAATTCAGCAAGGATGCATTCAATTAATTAAAAAGTGACCATGAAAAAATGTATAATGTTACAAAAATAAATAAATGTTGAACTTTCTATTCATCAAAGAATCATGAAACAAAATGTATCATGGATTCCACAGAAACAAGACTTAATTTGATAAATAATTTTGAATCTCAGATAAATGTATCTGATCTAAGATTGTTTTGATATTTATAATGAAAACAAGACAAAAAATACATAAAAAAAAAAATAGCAGTGTGTGTGAAATACAAAAAAAAAAAAAATTGGCTTCCTTTCAATTCATGAGTTTCAATTTGACTCAAACTGTCCAAAACACACAGAAAGTTATTTATCTTCAAAGGCATGACTTGTAGAATCACACTATGTATTTTGTAAAGCATAATGCATGTTATATAGTATGAACGATTCGGGTTTAGACACTGATTTGTTTTGTTATGAATCATATTTTCCTGACGTTTGAAGTTCCTGGCCTCAGCTGAAATATAATCGATTCCAACCCTTTCTTCTCCGATAGAAACCCAAGGGAAATTCACCAACGTTCACTTCCATTTAAAAGCTTGTTATGGTACTCCACACTGGATTCAGTCAGGGCTGTGGAGCTTGTCATGTGTTTGACTCTGGCCGAGAGCCTGGTTCAGTCATGAGACCCATGAAGGAGACCACAAGACCTCCATTAGTCCAGCAGGACACGCTCCAGATTACCGGGAATCAGACACATGTTCCTCGATTCTGCCGAGCGGAACGGCATCCGCTTTAGATTGGTTTAGCGTGGATTACAGCATGTGACCGATGATAATATTACATAAGCACAAAGCCTGTGGACCTCGAGGCGTGTGAGGAAGTCGGAGATGTTTAACCCGGCTAGTTAAGACCGTCATGTGAGATTAAATACTTCACATTCTTCAGAGAGACTAAAGAAAGCAAGTTCAGATGTGGGATGTTTTACAGTAATCAATATGAACAGGAGATTTTTAGTTTTTATGAAGAAAAGGTATTTTTTGTCACCTTTCTGTTTTGAAAGAATGGTTTTCCAGATGGTTTCTTTCTTGCTTTTATTCCCCCCCCCCGGGTGAAAACTGAATCTGATTGCTTTGTGAAGTACATTTATATTTATGCATTTATCAGACGCTTTTATCCAAAGTGACTTACAGTACATTCAGGCTATACATTTATTGTCCGTACATGTGTTCTCTGGGAATCGAACCCACAACCTTTGCGCTGCTAACGCAATGCTCTACCACTGAGCCACGGGAACACTTAAGTAAGAAGTAACATCTGTTCAACAACACATGTGATTTGAAGCTGAAGTTTAATACAAATAGAAATACTAGCAGTCAAATGTTTGTAATAATTCAGATTTCTAAGTTTTATAGTCTCTTCTGCTCACCAAGGCTGTGTTTATTTGATCACCAATATTATAAAACAGTAATATTGTGAAATATTTTTCTATTTAAATTGACTGTTTCATTACTCAGTCTTCAGCTTTATTTTGTCACTCCTGTCTTCATGATCTTCAGAAATCATAATAATATGCAGATTTGCTGCTCAAGAAACATTTATTTTTAATATCAATGTTGAAAACCATTTTTGCTGCTTATTATTGGTGGAAACTGAGATATACCATTCAAACGTTTGGTGTAAATAAGATTTAAAAACATATTTTTAATACTTTTATTCATCAAGGATGCATTAAATTGATCAAAAGTGTCATTTATAATGTTACAAAATATTTCTATTTCAAATAAATGCTGTTCTTTTGAACTTTCTGGGCTTCAAAGAATCCTGACAAATAAAATGTATCACAGTTCCCACAAAAATATGAAGCAGCACAACTGTTTTCAACAAAATAATAATCAGAAATGTTTCTTGAATCAGCATATTATTATGATTTCTGAAGATCATGTGACACTGAAGACTGGAGTAATGATGCTGAAAATTGAGCTTTGATCACAGAAATAAATTACATTTTACAATATATTCACATAGAAAACAGGTATTTTAAAATAGTAATAATATTTCATTAATTGTACAGTATTCTTTGTTAAATAAATGAATTAATTAAAAAATCCATTATTATTCCAGACTGAGTTCTAGAGGACCGGTTCTAGAGTTCTAGAGAGTTCTAGAGGACCTCACACACTAGACGTGAGCGTTCTGTGGTTCTGTTGACTAGTAAGTGTACTAAAAGATTAGCGCCAGGGCTAATGCTAATCTGTGAGATTGCTTCACTGATCAACAGTAAAACAAAGTTATCTGTCTGTATGCACACAATATGGGGTTATAACTGATTTAGCTATGAAAGGGCTATAAATAAACAGTGGCACTGCCTTTTCCTCTTTCTTTGCACAATAAGGGAGTCAAGTTTAGCATGATCTGAAACAGAGGTGCTTTACTGTACATGGGAGAGCAATGATCTTGGGCTTGTCCAAGCAAAACAGCTGCTTTGACTCATCAGAGTTTAATGTTTGTGTTTAGCTACACGGTATAATGATGCATGGTGACTAGGACGCTAGATTTAAAGTGCGGTTCACAGCGTGGAGAAACTGTGATCTGCAGCACAGAGAGACGTTTGAGTGTCTGGACACGGATGTTTGGCTATAAAGGTTTATCTTCCATAACTTCACAGTCAGCAGTATACAGCATGTCAAGATCCAAGAGTTGCTACCGCTGTGAGTGTGTGTGTGTGTGTGCGCGCGCGTGTGTGTGTGCGCGCGTGTGTGTGTGTGCTGTGCCTGTGTGTGTGTGTGTGTGTGTGTGTGTGTGTGTGTGTGTGTGTGTGTGTGTGTGTGTGTGTGTGTCTCTGTGTGTCTCTGTGTGTGTGTGATTAAAATTAAGCAAGTCACATTTTTCAGTTAATTTATGTTTTGTTGTTGTTTCAAACCAAAAATCTTCTGCACTCCCTATTCCCTGAATTGACAACAATGAAAACATTTGTTGCTTGTAACCAACTTTACAACCAGCCAGCTGATCACAATCCTGTGTCTGACACACCACACCCACACAGTCCACACACACACACACACACACACACACACACACACACACACACACAGACACACACACACACACACACACACACACACACACACACACACACACACACACAGACAGAGAGGGCTGCCACAGCATGTTAAATCCATGCACTGACTCAGGCTGAACGGCTTGTTTGGTGAAACATTCATTCAAAATTACTTCACTTTGTTATTCTCCTGTGTGTGTGTGTGTGTGTGTGTGTGTGTGTGTGTGGGTGTGTGTGTGTGTTTCCCACACAAATTATCTCGGCTCAGTGAGTCACCGGCTCTTAAGCAGGAGAAATTCCGTCCCCACCCTAAATGATTCCTTATGCTGGGGTTCAATCCGCCTCCTACTGGAGATGAAGAGCACAGCACTGAAAACAAATAAACAAATTAACAAAAACATACGAACAATTACTAAAACTTAACAAATAAAATAAAAGACAAAAAATCACTATTTATAAAATCAATCTGCAGCTAGCATCACACATACACTTTGAGTTTCAATCCAATTTTATGTTAACATTTCTTAAAGTTTGCCTGTTATGTAGTTGACCGAAGATGTAAAAGCACAGTTTATTTGTCACACTGTAAAAGGAAGTTCCGTTTGGGTGAATTGCATTGTTGAATACAGTACCTCTGGTTGTACGCTGCACATTTGGCCCACATATGAGGCAGGTTTGTCACGCAGAACATTTGCATACTGTGCACATTGTACGTACTGCATGCTGCAAAAGGCAGAGATAGACAGGAGGCACTATAATAATATTTCTATAAAAGCAGTAGACGTCTATCTGTGTGCTGTTCAGCAGATGTAGCAGTTACATTATGATTCTGACAGATTCAGCATCTTTGGGGAAGTGTGTGTGTGTGTGTGTGTGTGTCTGTGTGTGTGTCTGTGTGTGTCTGTGTGTGTTCTGTGTGTGTGTGTGTGTGTGTGTGTGTGTGTGTGTGCACAACTGACATCTTCTTGTAAACCGTGAGGCGTTTGCTGCACTTTCACACATTTATAGATGAAATGCAGTGCCTGACTGTTGCCTATGTGTGTTTTAATGACACAAAAATGAACACACACACACACACACATACACAAATTCAATTTTAATTAAATTATAAAACAAGAAATAAAACACTTGATGATTTTTTTTAACAAAATTCACAAATATAAATATTTTTTTTTTTAAATAATTATTATTCAATTGTTATACAAAATTCATAAATTCATTATTTGTTATATAATAAAATGTAAAAAAAAATATATATTTATAAAACAAATAGTAAACAATTTAAGAAATAATCTGTATAATAATCATAATATGTATAATAAAATACATTTTTATAATAATGAATTTTGAAATTTGATAGTTTAATAGTAAATTTGAAACAGCAAGTGACACATTGAATTGAACTTGAAATTCTAAAGCAGAAAGACTGAAAAGTTATTATTATTAAAAATGTAAATTATTAAAATAATTTTATTGTAAAATGTACTCTGATCTTTCTTTCATTTATTAATAAAAAACAAAAACATTTTTAATACTGTCAAAAATAAATTTATTTTATTGGCATCAATGGTTCCATGAGGAACATTTAGCATCCATGGAACTCTTCTTTTACACAATAGGTTTTTATCGCAGAACAAGGTTCTTCTGTGGCATGAAAACGCTCTTTATTCAACCACAATATAACACACGATCCTGACCTCACACTGAGAGATCAGACATGTCTCTGCCTCTACAGGAGAGACGAAACAGAGTTGTCTTTACCGCTGTCTGTGCAGACAATCACTCAGCTCTCTCTCTCTCTCTCTCTCTCTCTCTCTCTCTCTCTCTCTCTCTCTCTCTCTCTCTCTCTCTCTCTCTCTCTCTCTCTCGCTCTCCTCTCTCTCCTCTCCCTCTCGCTCTCTCTCTCGCTCTCTCTCTCTCTCTCTCATCTCTCTCTCTCTCTCTCTCTCTCTCTCTCTCTCTCTCTCTCTCGTCTCTCTCTCGTCTCTCTCTCTCTCTCTCGCTCTCGCTCTCTCTCTCTCTCGTCTCTCTCTCGCTCTCTCTCTCTCGCTCTCTCCCTCTCTCTCTCTCTCTCTCTCTCTCGTCTCTCTCTCTCCCTCTCACTCTCTCTCTCTCTCTCTCTCTCTCTCTCGTCTCTCTCACTCTCTCTCTCTCTCCCCCTCTCTCTCTCTCTCTCTCTCTCTCTCTCTCTCTCTCTCTCTCTCTCTCATCTTGTTTCTCACTGAATCAAAGCAGCGTGTGATTCTGCACCTGGCACGAGTCCAGCAGAAGAAGATTTCAGTTTCATAGCCCAGGAGAGTTAACAGGGTTTCATTTAAATATCTTTGTCACAGATGTTTCCCCTGAAACAGACCCAGATTGTCATTCAATATAAGGGTATAGAGCTTTAAAATAATGTAGAGCAGCTCAGATCATTTAAAGAGAAATGTTTGAGTTTATGAATGGGTGCCGTCAGAATGGGAGTCCTAACAGCTGATAGTTAACCAGTCTATCAGTTAACATCTTGAGAAGACAAAAGCTGCGTGTTTGTAAGAAACAAATCCATTAAGACGTGTTTAACTTTAAACCATTGCTTCTGACTAAAACAGGAATCAATAATCCATAATAACGCTTCCTCCGGTGAAAAAGCCCATCTCCTGTTTTCTCTCACATCAAAATCCTCACAAATATTTATTTTAAGACTGTTTTGGCTTGTAAACGGTGCTTGATCTGTGCAGATTGTTCTCCTGATTCAGACCAGACCTCCTTTTAACCAGGAAGTGTTATTATGGATGGAGAATAGAGGTTTAAAGTTAAAAATGTCTTAATGATGGATTTGTTTCAGCTTTTGTCTTCTCAAGATGTTAACTGATGGACTGGAGGGGTGTGGATTAATGTGATGTGTTTATCAGCTGTTTGGACTCTCATTATGACGGCACCCATTCACTGCAGAGGACCTATTGTTGAGCAAGTGATGTAAAGCTATATTTCTCCAAATCTGATGAAGAAACAAACTCAACTACATCTTGGATGACCTGAGGGGGAGATTTTCATTTGGGCAAACTATTCCTTTAATCTCATTGTCTTCTAGGAGAAATGATGACGGTATTAAATAAATATAATTTGATGATTTGTATTTTCTATGATCAGAAGCATCTTATCTGTGTATTGGCACTCTGACAGACTGCAAATAATACAGAGCGGCCACATTTGCCTTTCCCAGGACTGTGTGTCACTGTGTCAGGGAGAAACCGTGACCCCAATTTATTTTTGTATGCATTTGAAAGCGAGTTTTGTGTCAACATGAGTCTTTACACACACAGTGACCCCAACACATATTTTGGCACTTGAGTCACACTTAAAAATGTCTGTATGTCATTACATTAGTTCACAAAAAAATCAATGCAAGTATCTGTGGTTGTAAAAAAAAAAATGCTTAAAAACACTTTATAGGGAACCATGAGGCTTCCTTCTGGGACGACAGCCATGCAGACCAATTTGATGCAGTGTGCGGCGTATGGTCTGAGCACCCCCCTTCTTTGTTCGACCATGGCGAGGCCTGTTCTGAGTGGAACCGGTCCTGTTAAACCGCTGTATGGTCTTGGCCTGTGCTGCAGCTCAGTTTCAGGGTCTTGGCAATCTTCTTGTAGCCTACGCCATCTTTATGTAGAGCAATAATTATTTGTTTCAGATCCTCAGAGAGTTCTTTGCCATGAGGTGCCATGTTGAACTTCCAGTGACCAGTATGAGAGAGTGAGAGCGATAACACCAAATTTAACACACCTGCTCCCCATTCACACCTGAGACTGAGTGACACTAACGAGTCACATGACACCGGGGAGAGAAAATGGCTAATTGGGTGCAATTTGGACATTTTCACTTAGGGGTGTACTTACTTTTGTGGCCAGCGGTTTAGACATTAATGTCTGTGTGTTGAGTTATTTTGAGGGGACAGTATATTTACACTGTTATACAAGCTGTACACTCACTACTTTACATTGTAGCAAAGAGTCATTTCTTCAGTGTCACATGAAAAGATATTATAAAATATTTACAAAAATGTGAGGGGTGTACTCACTTCTGTGAGATACTGTATATATATATATATATATATATATATATATGTGTGTGTACATACATCTTTCATTTTCGGTTTTCATCTTAATTTTAATTTGAGTAATCTTGTCCTACTGTCATTTTCATTTTTTTACAGTATTTTTTAATATTTCTATTTAGCTTTAATATATTTTAGTTTAATTCATTTTAGTACTTCAATTTAAACATAAAATATTGTTATTTAGAAGTGTTACTGAAATGTAGATTAAATAAGTTATAGATTTTCATCTAATATTTAGATTTTATTCTGTTTTAGCTTTTCAATTAGCCAATTTTTTTAGTTAGTTTTAATTGTAGTTTTAGATAATAAAGATCTAAGTGGATCATGATAATGTTAATGTGATTCTCTGCACTTGATCTGATGAAGGACATTATCACATTTCTAAGTGAGACAATAAAGTTTCTACAATTCGTTTTCAGGGCCTGTCGTGTGTGTGTGTGTGTGTGTGTGTGTGTGTGCGTGCGTGCGTGCGTGCGTGCGTGCGTGCGTGTGTGGTGTGTGTGTGTGTGCATGCATGTGTGCATGCATTTGCTGGTAGGGTATTAAATGTGTTTTTTTTTCTTTGAAAAACAACATTTGTATTACATGTCCAAAGCCTCATCAAAGACATGGCTTTGGGCAGTTCTGGGGGATGATGGGAAATATTTGTCTAATGAGCTGAAATCTGGGCTGTAAAGAGGCTTTGATAGAAAACAAAGGCAGCTGTTGATTTGACAGCGTTGGGTTAACAGGGTTCCTCTCCCTCAGGGTTTCTATTTCCTCCAAGATAACGGTCGGCTGAACACAAAGAGAGACACAAAGAGCGAACGCGAGCGAGGAGGAGGTAGGAAGTCATGCAGCACCGGCCCACACACACACACACACACACACACACACACACACTGAGTGTTTTATTAGTGTGTTTCAGTGGTGCAGTGGAGTGATCCGCACTGCACCAGAAATAAACCCTCACATGTCCAGCATGCAGCACTGTAATCTAATTTCAGCAGTTTTCACTGTGTGTGTGTGTGTGTGTGTGTGTGTGCGCATGTCTGAGTACACAGCCTTCATTCTGAGTACTACTAACCCTTCATTCGCAATGGCCCATTTTGCTGTTTTAAGCATTTGAAAACAACAATTAGATTTTCGTGAGCTGATTTCCTATGATTTCTCCATACGCAGTTTCCTTTTACACAATCACACTGATAATGTCAAAGGAAATTGCATATTGAGAAGCTGAAGTAGCTGAAGTGTTCATTTAATTCATGAGTCTAGAATAGATGGAGTATGTAGTTTGGTGTCTAAAAGCACGACTAAAATACGCTATATATATATATATATATATATATATATATATATACTCACCGGCCACTTTATTAGGTACACCTGTTCAATTGCTTGGTAACACAATGTGCTAATCAGCCAATCACATGGCAGCAACTCAATGCATTTAGGCATCTAGATGTGGTGAAGACGACTTGCTAAGTTCAAACCGAGCATCAGAACGGGGAAGAAAGGGATTTAAGTGACTGAACGTGGAATGGTTGTTGGTGCCAGACGGACTGGTCTGAGTATTTCACAAACTGCTGATCTACTGGGATTTTCACACACAACCATCTCTAGGGTTTACAGAGAATGGTCTGAAAAGAGAAAATATCCAGTGAGCGGCAGTTGTGTGGATGAAAATGCCTTGTTGATGTCAGAGGTCAGAGGAGAATGGACAGACTGGTTAGAGATGATAGAAAGACAACAGTAACTCAAATAACCACTCGTTACAACCAAGATCTGCAGAATACATCTCTGAACACACAACACGTCGAACCCTGAAGCAGATGGACTCCAGCAGCAGAAGACCACACCGGGTGCCGCTCCGGTCAGATAAGAACAGCACACGGAGGATACAATTCACACAGAATCACCAAAACTGGACAATAGAAGATTGTAAAAACGTTGCCTGGTCTGATGAGTCTTGATTTCTGCTGCATTCAGATGGTAGGGTCAGAATTTGGCGTAAAGAACATGAAAGCATGGATCATCCTGCCTTGTCTCAACGGTTCAGGCTGGTGGTGGTGTAATGGTGTGGGGGATATTTTCTTGGCACACTTTGGGCCCTTTAGTACCAATTTTTGAGCATCGTTTAAACGCCACAGTCTACCTGAGTATTGTTGCTGACCATGTCCATCCCTTTATGACTACAGTGTACACATCTTCTGATGTACTTCCAGCAGGATAATGCACCGTGTCACAAAGCTCAAATCATCTCAGACTGGTTTCTTGAACATGACAATGAGTTCACTTTACTCAAATGACCTCCACAGTCACCAGATCTCAATCAATAGAGCACCTTTGGGATGTGGTGGAACGAGAGATTCACATCATGGATGTGCAGACGACAAATCTGCAGCAACTGTGTGATGCTATCATGACAATATGACCAAAATCTCTGAGGAATGTTTCCAACACCTTGTTGAATCTGTGCCACGAAGAATTAATGCAGTTCTGAAGACAAAAGGGGTCCAACCCGGCACTAGCAAGATGTACCTAATAAAGTGGCTACTGTGTGTGTGTGTGTGTGTGTGTGTGTGTGTGTGTGTGTGTGTGTGTGTGTGTGTGTGTGTGTGTGTATGTGTGTGTGTGTGTGTGTGTGTGTGTGTGTGTGTGTGTGTGTGTGTGTGTGTGTGTGTGTGTGTGTGTGTGTGTGTGTCTGTGTGTGTGTGTGTGTGTGTGTGTGTGTGTGTGTGTGTGTGTGTGTGTGTGTGTGTGTGTGTGTGTGTGTGTGTGTGTGTGTGTGTGTGTGTGTGTGTGTGTGTGTGTGTGTGTGTGTGTGTGTGTGTGTGTGTGTGTGTGTGTGTGTGTGTGTGTGTGTCTGTCTGTGTGTGTGTGTCTGTGTGTGTGTGTGTGTGTGTGCAGATTACAGATCTCAGTGGCTTGTGGGAATGATATTTCTCAACATTTCGGTAACCGGCTCAGACAGGATGATGCCACAGTCTGACGACATCATTGCCAAACACACACACACACACACATACACACACTCTCTCTCACATATACACATGCACACACACACATACACACACTCTCTCTCACATATACACATGCATACACATACACACACTCTCTCTCTCGCATATACACATGCAGACTCTCTCTCACACACACACACACACACACACACAAACACACACACTTCTATTACTTTTATACTGACCAAACTATATTTTTATCCCCAACCCTAAACCTACCCCTTACAGAAAACCTGTTTTGTTTTTTTACACTTTCAGATTAAAATAATTTACTATTTTTCCATATATTTGTTTTATAATACCGCAGACCAGTCCTCACAATGTCAAAAATGTCAGGTTTTACTATCCTTGTGGGGACATCTGGGACTTGCAATGTAGCATAAACCGGTGCACACACACAACACACACACACATACATATGAGTTGCTAAAATCATTACAGGACTATTTAGTATGGTAGTATTATGATTTAGATTAACAGGAGTTTGGTTTCTTTGCTTTGGAGCCGTTTTTATCGTAAAAAAAATACCATGCTTTCCATAATTTCCATGTGTAAAATCATAATAAATGAACATCTCCTCTATACAGAATAAGAATATCTTCAGAATGTTTTTAGTCATTTTAAAATATTATTTTAATAATTCCTGGTATATGAAATATTAACTGTATTTTTAAAGTTTCTGAATAAAAAGCAAATGATGATTTGAGGATTCATGTCATACAAATAATACAATAATACAAGCTACAGACCTAAATATAATACTTAAGGTTAGGGGAACAAGTAACAGTAATACTATCTAATTATGGTGTTTTGGGCAGAAACTGTGCAGTTATAGTTAACTAAAACCTTGTTACTTGAAATAAAGTAAACGACAACTTAAATGAAGTAAATACAAAGTTATTCCAGCTAGTTACCAAGACAACATTTCTAAAAAAAAAAAAAATATCTGGAACTGAAATATTCTTTTTGTGACCATCACTTCTTTGTAAGTCTGTTGTTACTCTGTCCATCCAGTAGGGGGTGTTTTACTCCACAAACGTTCAGTTTTCTGATCCAGGGTCAGTTTATCTTCCCTCAGAACATGCTGTGAGGAACAACTTCAGCCTGTTAAAGCAAACTGTATGTGTGTGTGCCGGTGTCGCTCTGATAGACGAGAGCACCCGAAGCGTTCACACACACCGCTGCCTCTTTCTGTCCGGAGGATGATGTGAGCTCTCCATACTCTGTTAAACTTCACTTGATGAAAGAGAAATTACAATCCGGTTTGTCTTATGTACACTATCAGGCATGAGTTGTACAATTTTGAAATATTATTACAATTCAAAATTGCTGTTATGTGTGTCTATGTGAAAATATAGTAATATATAATTTATTCCTGTGATGCGCAGCTGTATTTTCAGCATCATTACTCTAGTCTTCAGTGTCACGTGATCTGATTAAAACAAATTCAGCTTTGATTACAGCAATTACAATATATTCACATACAAAACAGCTATTTTAAATGGTAATACTATTTCACAAATGTTACAGTTTTACTGTGTTTTTGATCAAATAAAAGCCTTTGTGAGCAGAAGAGACTTGTGTTTGGGGAGGGAATGTCCTCATTGACTCTTTCTTGTCCACACAGTGAAAGTTTATAGTGATATAAAAGTATTTTATTAGTCACTGCAGTATTTGATATCTCTTGTTCAGAGGTCTGTGTGAGCGTTTACACCTCGAGGTCTTTTCTTGTATTCTGTGACGTGATCTCCGGCTGCAGAAATCGTTTATCGTGGTTTCTTTCGTCTGATGATGAGCTTGTCAGATATCCACGTGCTCTTTTCTTCGCTCTCAGTGCAGAGAGAAACCGCCTGAAACTGATTCTCAGTCCTCGACACCTGTGTGTTTCACCGTCCTGGACCTGGAGGAGTCGTATAGATTTACTGTCTGAAGTTTTGTCCGTGTAGAACTGCTGTTGAGATCTGAGAGCTGCGATTAAATGATCCTGTAATATTTCTGTACTACATACTTGAGCACTGAGACATACACTACAGCTTCTTGATCGATATGGTTTGTGTTTGCAGGCCTTTGGCATATCTATCATACTATTATTTATGCTATGGTTTGTAATGCACCATCATGTATGCCTGACCCTGGACCACAAAACCAGCCATAAGAGTCGATTTTTCAAAATTGGGATTTATACATCATCTGAAATCTAAAGTTGTCTAAATGAAGTTCCTATCGATGCATATTACTAATAAAAAATTTAATTTGGATATATTTACTGTAGGACATTTACAAAATATCTTCATGGAACATGATCTTTACTTAATATCCTAATTAGTTTTTGCATAAAAGAAAAATTTATAATTTTGATCCATACAATGTATTTTTGACTGTTGCTATAAATATACCCGTGCTGCTTCTGACGGTTTTTGTGCTCCAGGGACACATATAAGAGAGAAGAGAAAAAAAACAACTATGTGTGTGTGTGTGTGTGTGGTAATGTGTGTGTGTGTGTGTGTGTGTGTGTGTGTGTGTGTGTGGTAATGTGTGTGTGTGTGTGTGTGTGTGGTAATGTGTTCGGCTCTTATCAGAGGAACACCTGGGGCCTGTACCTTGATGGGATGAACAAATTCAGAGTTATAGGATAAGTTTTGAGTTGACAAAACCAAACCACTCCTATCTAGCTTTGTTGGTACCATGAAGCTGATCATTAACTTTCTCTGTCAACTCATGCTTGATCCTGAGTTAATGGAGCATGTGACATCAGCGGCGAACAGCCAATCACAACACAGAGCAAGTGTGATTCACTTCTCGAGTGTGTGTGTGTTATGCCCTCTAATGGTGAAAAAACAGACTGCATCCACAAGAGAAGTGACTGCTGTTTCATTTTATGGGAGGCGTTATTCACGCATCAGCTACTGGAAGTGCTTAAAACAACACATCGGCATACCACTTGTATTATATTCTAGGGCTGCAACTAACGATTATTTTGATAATCGATTAGTTGGTCGATTATTATTTCGATTAATCGATTAATCGGATTAAATCAAATTATGTTATTTATTGACAAAATACACATTCAATTCCACATTCTGCTCAATGTCCTTTAAACACACGGAATGCTATGAAAACATACAGTGCTTCATTTATTAAACCACCTGTCATAAAGAGAAAACAAATATTTTAGGAATCTGTCATAAAATGCATTTACAGTTTCAATCTTAAAATGTATATTGTCATTTATTGGGCAAATTACAAACAGAAACAACTAATTAATATAATAACAAAAATGGCCTCATAACAGCTTGCATCCTTGCTTGCATTGTTTATGTACTTTTTGACTGTAATTGGGTATCTGAAAAATAATTCAAGTGCTCTGCCTTTCTGTCAAAGATAACAGCAATAATTATATTATAGCATTAGAAATAGCCTACTACTGTTACTAAAGAGCTTACGCATTTTGGAGGACTACCCAATACAGGAAGCTAAACATGATTTTGGTAATCACCAATGCTGTTAGAGCAGCAGTGGCACAAACCTTACATAATTTGTAAAAAGGTCCTTACAAAATAGTGTTTTAATAAATTTGTTATGCAATTGTATTTGTGAATATAGTTTAAATTAGGACTAAACGATTTTAGAAAATAATCTAATTTACCAATATTACAGAGATTTAAATGCTTTTTTTTTTTTTTTAGCTCTTCATATTCATTATTAATCAAAGACATACAATAAATAATGTATAGTGTGCAGTGTTGGGCAGATACTTTAAAAAGGTATTCGTTAATACTAGTTACTTCTCACAAATACTAACTGAGTCTACATCGTTATAAAATAAACTAATTACCAGGGAAAGTAATTATGTGTTACTTAAAAAAAAGGTTAAAATGTCAAATAACTTGTGATGCCCCAATATTAAATCATGTTAAATAAATGAAATGGTCTCCAAATCAGAACTAAATTATTATTCAGGCCATAAAACGTTACACTAATCTACACCAATTTTAATGTTTTTGTGGGACAATGTGAGAGACACCTATCAAATTCAATTGATTATTTCAGTCAAACTTTAAAATATGATAGTATGATAATTTATCATTATATGATGATAGAACTTTAGAATAACCATGTATGAATGCATATTTGTCATGTTCCGGTCCTCAGGAACTTAGGACTGGTGGTGGTGCTTAAGACATTGTTTGTCATTTAGTGTTTCTATAAAAAAAGGGGGAAAAACCTCAAATAACGCTTGTGATAACATACCGCGAATTGTACTATTAATAACCATATTAAACGCACCAAGGATTATTGACGGCTGCTGGGTTCATGAATATTAATCGGGTCGTCTGCATTCGCTCGAACTGATAGTCGCTGAAATCAGTACAGGGGCGATGATAGGTGAGCACCGGCCAATGATTGATTCATGTGTTCCCATTACACCCATCCGTGGCCCCTACAGGGAACTCCGGGACAACCCGAATGATCGTTTACGCGTAGCTCGTCAATTCCGCATGTTATAACAAAGACCACGCAGGAGCACGAAAACAACCCTGCGTTTTTAAAGCGGCTGCAACATAGCAGCGTGCCAACATGATGCTTTCTCTGAAGACCGCTTAGATGTGTTTGACTTAAAGCAGCGGCTAGACCGATGGTGTGTGTCATCAAAGTACTGTGTGTGTGTGTGTGTGTGTGTGTGTGTGTCGCCGTACTGTGTGTCATACAATGTCATACATTACTCTTAAAAATGTAAATGTGTGTGTTAATGTGTGTGTGTGTGAGGAATGTGTTCAGGAACTCTTATCAGAGGAACACCTGGGGTCATGTTTTACTGTCATTTCTTATCCTGGGATAAATTCAGGCGGTTATGGGCATCTCATAAGTTTATGAGTTCAGACAATTACCATGCTGTCCTATCTGGCTTTAAAGTTCCTACTCCATAAAATATACAACTGCATGTTGACTTTTAAACCTTAAATTAACTTTCTCAACAACAGATAATTCAGTGCAATTGATCCTGAGTTGCGGACGCAATGGACGGCATGTTTTGACATCAGCGGCGAACAGCCAATCACAACTTAAACAAAATAAAGAATTATCAGCAAGTGTGATTCACTTCTCGAGCATCTCATGTGTGTGTGTGTTATGCCCTCTAACGGTGAAAAAACAGACTGCATCCACAAGAGAAGTGACTGCTGTTTCTTTTTATGGGAGGCATTATTCATGCATCAGCTACTGGAAGTGCTTAAAACAACACATCGATTTACTACTTGTATTATATTCACAGTATGACAGCGCACAGTATGTCAGTTTTCTTTTAGATTTCATTAGGCCTTCTGTATTTGGAAAAGTGTGCGGGGGGGGGGGGGGTACTTGTCATTTTTCATATATTTTTTATTTATTTAAAATGCAATGATTGATTGATTCAGATTTGCTGGTCTTAAATATAAATGTATTTGCATTCTTATTTATTTGTTTTATTTATTTAAAAAAAATGTATTTATATAAATAAATAATAATTTATACATAATTAATTATAATTGAGTTATTTATAAATGTATGTATACATTTATCTATAAATTTTATTTTAAAACAAAATTGTATTATATATAATTTTTTTTATAACAATACAAATTATTATTATTGCTAAATAAGAAATTTAAAATATTATCTGAAATGATTGCTGTTGTAAAATACAAGTATTTTAAAAACCCATTTAGAAATGTTATTTTACATCTACATTTTTTGGCAATCTTAATTTCTTTAATTTTCAAACATTAAACCATTAAGCTTTAATTTAGCTTTTATTACTCCGATATATGCAGGAAGAGGCGGGGCTTCTCAGAATGGTCGTGTCAATCATTGGCTGGAAGAAGATTCCAAACAGAGGCTTCAGTAGAGTTTAGTATGTTAAACTAATTTAGTGCTTAGTATATAATACTGTTTGTCTTATTGCACTAGACGGGTATAAAGTGTGGCTTTGCATACGAGAGAAGGGGATAATAATGAGATGGTAATAATAGAGGCACAATGTTGCTGATGTCTAATGAATGAGCCAGTATTACTGCAGCTCTCCGATCTGCTGCGTGTTCATCAGCCATCAGCGGGAATGTTGTGACCTTCTGTGTGACAGGAGAAGCCAGCTCAGCGATTCCCCCTAACGGAACTACAATCATCATCCGCATCGCATGAGTGGAATCTGTCCCCCCCGCTCCAATAGATCACATGCACACAGACACACACACACACAGACACACACACGTGCACAGTCTCACACACACACACACACAGACACACACACTCACTCACTCTCACACAGACACACACACACACACACACACACACACACTCACTCACTCACACACAGACACACACACACACACACACACACTCACTCACACACAGACACACACACACACACACACACACACACACACACACACACACACACACACACACACACACACAGACACACACACACACACACACACACACACACACACACAGACACACACACACACACACACACACACACACACACACACATACACACTCACACACACACGCACACACACAGACACACAGACATAGACACACACACACACACACACACACACAGACATAGACACACACAGACATAGACACACACACACACACACACATTAACACATACACACACACACACACACACACACACACACACACACATAGAGAAGTCATCTTTGTAAAGTGTTTTTCCTGCCCATTACGAGCGGCTCAAGCTGTGTGTGTTTATCTGAATATGTTCTCATGTTCTTTAAACGACTCCTGAGCATTAATGGAGCGCATCTAGAAGTGAAACCGCAAGAGTACGGTAATGACCTGTTACACATCCATCGCAATGACAACAAACATCTCAGGCGGAGGGATGATGTTTTCAGCTCGGGTTATATTACAACACTATGAGTTTTATAATACTATGAGTGGATGAAATAGTTGATGTGAACCATAAACAGTCAACAGTCAGACTATATTACTCTCTAGAAGAATATCTATTCTGATTATCCTTAAAGCAATAGCTCACCCAAAAATGAACATTTGCTGAAATGTACTCCCCCTCAGGCCATCCACGATATAGTTGAGTTTGTTTCTTCATCAGATTTGTAGAAATGTAGTATTCCATCACTTGCTCAGCAATGGATGCTCTGCAGTGAATGGGTGCCGTCAGAATGAGAGTCCAAGCAGCTGATAAAAACATCACAATAATCCACAAGTAATCCACACCACTCCAGTCCATCAGTTAACATCTTGAGAAGCCAAAAGCTGAAACAAATCCATCATTAAGACATTTTTAACTTCAAACTGTTGCTTCTGGCTAAAATATGAGTTCATAATCCATAATAACGCTTCCTCCAGTGATCAGCCATACATTTGTTTAGAGCTGTTTTTGCTAATAAATGATGCTTTATCTGTGCAGATTTCTCTCTTTATTCAAACGAGACTTTTTCACCCGAGGAAGTGTTATTATGAATACTTTTTATTTTATGATCTGTGTTTATCAGAGTTTGGACTCTCATTCTGACGGCACCCATTCACTGCAGAGATCCATAATACTGACATGGACACTTTTTCTGATGAACAAACAAACTTCTATATCTTGGGATTTGTCCAAGGGTGAATACTTTTTATTTTGAATGAACTATTCCTCAAAACATTGTTCATGCTTTAAATACATTCTTGAATGTTTTATTAGATGTCCTCTTATTTTATAACATCTTTACTGGCAACATTGAGACACTTGTTTAGAACAAAAGTTCTGCCTGCTGTACTTGTTATTGTAGTTTTTGGTTATTAAATTTGTCCAAGCTATTAAATCCTATTGGCTGCACAGATTATCGAATGTCTTTAGAAGAAGTCTATAAGATAATGTTACACTATTATTTAAGTGAACCTGGTTTTCTATTCAGTGCATTGACACGCTTGTACTGTCCTTTACTACATTCTGTGAGTCTCTGCTTTAACAAAGTACTTTTCAGATACATTTCTTTCCATGTATCCTGTTCTACTCAGGAAAATGTGTTGACGTGCTGTACTTGTTGATTTGTAGTTTTCCACGCTCTGCTGTGTCTGTTCTTATGATGAACGTGCTTGTTATTTTTCTCTCTCTCAGCTGTATTCAAAAATATTTCCTATTCACATCTGGCTGCACAGATTAAATCGAATGCTAATCTCTGATAGAGTCACACACACACACACACACACACACACTTATTTATATAATAGCTACATATTAGTGTTTTCTACATCCGCTGTGACCCGCCGAGGTTGCTAAAAAGAACATTGCACTTTGGTGTATTTGTCGTCTCTCTGTCTGTGCATCTCCAGTCTTTATGTTGGGGCTTTAAAAAACAGACATTATTTTCCACATACTGTACATCTGTTCCTCTTGGCGAATGATCTAAAACTAAGAGAGATGAGGGTACGAGACGCTCTGCTGGATTTTTCTATTTTGAAGCTGTTTGAGCATCACAGCCAAACGTGCTAATTTCCCTATTATAAATGACAAAGCCTTTTAAGGTAGCAACATATAAAAAAGGATGCAGATATTTAGGCCAAACTCTCTGGGAGAAGATAAAAATCTTTATCATTATTTCATCTTTGTTATTAAAAAATGAGAACATGCCCCTCCTGAAGACACAACATTACAAATACACGGCTCCATAATATACAATGTATTAAGCTCATAAAATAAACCGTGTTTTAGTTTCAGGTACAATAGGTGTATTTAGCAGAGCATTCAAGAAGAAATATAAAAACTTAATATAAACACTATATAGATTGATTCCTATTAAAGAAGGGGTCACTGTATTAAAGTTTTTCAGTCAAGACTAGTGAGTGATTTTTCTCCTTGAGTCAGTTCGGGACCGTGGAGCAAAAAACGATCATTTGAGTCAGTTCGGGACCGCGGAGCGCGAATCATCGGTTGAGTCAGTTCGGGACCGCGAGTCATTTAAGTCAGTTCGGGAGGGAAATCATTTGAGTCAGTTCGGGCAGCGCGAATCATTTGAGTCAGTTCGGGACCGCGGAGCGCGAATCATTTTGGGTCATGAAACCGCGGAGCGCGATCTGATCAGTTCGGAAGCGAATCATTTGAGTCAGTTCGGGACCGCGGAAATAAAAATCTTTATTTGAGTCAGTTCGGGACCGCGGAGCGCGTTATTAAAAATCATGAGAACACGGAGCGCGAACATTTGACACATTACAAACCGCGAGTCACATTTGAGTCAAATAAAATCGGGACCGTGTTTTAGCGCAGGTACAATCATGTATTTAGCAGAGCATTCAAGAAGAGTTCGGGACCGCGGAGCGCGAATCTGTATTAAAGTTTTTCAGTCAAGACTTGATCATTTGAGTCAGTTCGGGACCGCGAGTCATTTCAGTTCGGGACCGCGGACCGCGGAGCGCGAATCATCGGGACCGCGAGTCAGTGAGTAAGTCAGTTCGGGACCGCGGAGCGAATCATTTGAGTCAGTTCGGGACCGCGGGACCGCGAGTCATTTAAGTCAGTTCGGGACCGCGGAGCGCGAATCATTTGAGTCAGTTCGGAACCGCGGAGCGCATCATTTGAGTCAGCGCGAATCATTTGGAGCGCGAATCATTTGAGTCAGTTCGGGACCGCGGAGCGCGAGAATCATTTGAGTCAGTTCGGGACCGCGGAGCGCGAATCATCTGAGTCAGTTCGGAACCGCGGAGCGCGAATCATTTGAGTCAGTTCGGGGACCACGGAGCGCGAATCATTTGAGAGTCAGTTGAGTCAGTTCGGGGACCGCGGAGACCGCGAAGTCATTTGAGTCAGTTCGGGACGCGGTCAGCGTTCGAACCGCGGAGCGCGAATCATTTGAGTCAGTTTGGACCGCGGACCGCGAGAATCATTTGAGTCAGTTCGGGACCGCGGAGCGCGAATCATTTGAGTCAGTTCGGGACCGCGGAGCGCGAATCATTTGAGTCAGTTCGGGACCGCGGACCGCGGAGCGCGAATCATTTGAGTCAGTTCGGGACCGCGGAGCGCGAATCATTTGAGTCAGTTCGGGACCGCGGAGCGCGAATCATTTGAGTCAGTTCGGGACCGCGGAGCGCGAATCATTTGAGTCAGTTCGGGGACCGTTCGGGACCGGAGCGCGAATCATTTGAGTCAGTTCGGGGACCGCGGGACCGCGAATCATTTGAGTCAGTCAGTTCGGGGACCGCGGAGCGCGAATCATTTGAGTCAGTTCGGGACCGCGGAGCGCGAATCATTTGAGTCAGTTCGGGACCGCGGAGCGCGAATCATTTGAGTCAGTTCGGGACCGCGGAGCGCGAATCATTTGAGTCAGTTCGGGACCGCGGAGCGCGAATCATTTGAGTCAGTCGGGACAGCGGAGCAGTTCGGAGTTCGGGACCGCATTTGGTCAGCGCGAATCATTTGAGTCAGTTCGGGAGCGCACGATCATCATTTGAGTCAGTTCGGGACATCATTTGAGTCAGTTCGGGACCGCGGAGCGAATCATTTGAGTCAGTTCGGAGCGCGACCGCGTCATTTGAGTCAGTTCGGGACCGCGGAGCGCGAATCATTTGAGTCAGTTCGGGACCGCGGAGCGCGAATCATTTGAGTCAGAGTTCGGGACCGCGGAGCGCGAATCATTTGAGTCAGTTCGGGACCGCAGAGCGCGAATCATTTGAGTCAGTTCGGGGACCGCGGAGCGCGAATCATTTCAGTTCAGAGTCGGGACCGCGGAGCGCGAATCATTTGAGTCAGTTCACCGCGGAGCGCGAATCATTTGAGTCAGTTCGGGACCGCGGAGCGGAGAATCGAATCATTTGAGTCAGTTCGGGACCGCGGAGCGCGAATCATTTGAGTCAGTTTGAGTCAGTTCGGGACCGCGGAGCGCGAATCATTTGAGTCAGTTCGGGACCGCGGGATCATTTGAGCGGAGCGCACGAATCATCATTTGAGTCAGTTCGGGACCGCGGAGCAGCGCGAATCATTTGAGTCAGTTCGGGACCGCGGAGCGCGAATCATTTGAGTCAGTTCGGGACCGCGGAGCGCGAATCATTTGAGTCAGTTCGGGACCGCGGAGCGCGAATCATTTGAGTCAGTTCGGGACCCCGCGAATCATTTGAGTCAGTTGAGTCAGTTCGGGACCGCGGAGCGCGAATCATTTGAGTCAGTTCGGAACCGCGGAGCGCGAATCATTTGAGTCAGTTCGGGACCGCGGAGCGCGAATCATTTGAGTCAGTTCGGGACCGCGGAGCGCGAATCATTTGAGTCAGTTCGGGACCGCGGAGCGCGAATCATTTGAGTCAGTTCGGGACCGCGAATCATTTGAGTCAGTTCGGGACCGCGGAGCGCGAATCATTTGAGTCAGTTCGGGACCGCGAGTCATTTGAGTCAGTTCGGGACCGCGGAGCGCGAATCATTTGAGTCAGTTCATTTGAGGACCGCGGAGCGCATTTGAGTCATCGGGACCGCGAATCATTTGAGTCAGTTCGGGACCGCGGAGCGCCACGGACCGCATCATTTGAGCATTTGAGTCAGTTCCGGGAATGGAGCGCGAATCATTTGAGTCAGTTCGGGACGGGACGGAGCGTGAAATTTGACAGTTCGGGGATCATTTGAGTCATTCGGGACCGCGGAGCGCGAATCATTTGAGTCAGTTCGGGACCGCGAGTCATTTGAGTCAGTTCGGGACCGCGGAGCGCGAATCGACTGAATTTTTGAGTCAGTTCGGGACCGCGGAGCGCGAATCATTTGAGTCAGTTCGGGACAGCGGAGCACGCATCATTTGAGTCAGTTCGGGACCGCGGAGCATGAATCATCTGCGCATTTGAGTCAGTTCGGGACCGCGTGCATTTGAGTCAGTTCGGGACCCTTAAGAATCATTTAGTCAGTTCGGGACCGGGACGAATCATTTATCTGAGTCAGTTCGGGACCGCGGAGCGAATCATTTGAGTCAGTTCGGGACCGCGGAGCGAATTTTTCAACGTGTTCGGGACCGCGGAGCGCGAATCATTTGAGTCAGTTCGGGACCGCGGAGCACGAATCATTTTTGCTGACGATCGGGAGCCGAGTGAACATGCAAATCATTCTGAGTCAGTTCGGGACCGCGGATGGCGCTTAATGAGTCAGAATCATTTGACCCCGGTACATCATTTGAGGTTCGGGACCGCGGAGCGCGAATCATTTGAGTCAGCTTCGGGACACCGCAGAGCGTGAATCATTTGAGTCAGTTCAGAAGAAGAGAGCGCGAAGAATCATTTGAGTCAGTTCGGGACCGCGCGCTTGAATCATTTGAGTCAGTTCGGGACCATGGAGCGCGAATCATTTGAGTCAGTTCGGGACCGCAGAGCGTGAATCATTTGAGTCAGTTGAATCCGCGGAGCCGCGACGCGCGTATCATTTGAGTCAGTTCGGCGACGTATGTGTGCTCGGCAAGACTGTTTTGTCAGTTCGGGACCATGAGCGCCCGAATCATCAGTCAGTTGTTTTTTACTAAACAGTACAAAACTTAACATCATTTGAACATTAACACAGTAGGCTAAA
>CM049884.1:25572573-25575073 GCA_027474115.1 Schizopygopsis malacanthus | reverse complement strand
GCACCTGTGCTATCCATCATTAACAGTGTTTGTGTCTGTAATCAGGTCATTATTCACATCAATGAGGGTTTTGATGGATAATATCATATGTTGTGTTGCAGCCGTATTGATCAGCGTTTCTCGCTCTTTCAGCACAGATTCAACGCCAACACGCCTCCATGTTCCTAATAAATGAATTATATCTTTAGAGTATTAAAAAACACTTGAAATCAATGACTGTCTGAAGATGCCATTGATTTAATCTGACAGCTCATCGTTTTGTTTCCTGTTCTGTGTTTTTCTTTTCAAATATATAATGAACTATATTATTTATTTCATCTAGATTTGACCCTCTAACTCTAGCACTCTCTATTCTAATTCTATTTGATCTATTTGTTGACTTGACCCTCAAACACTCTTTCTAAATGTTTGTTTCTTTAAAAACACTAGCTGTCTCTATTAGTATTTGTTTTGTTATATATATACACACCTTGCTATGTGTACGGTGACAGACTAAACGAGATTTGTCATAGCACTTGTATATTATTGCCCTTTTGTTGGTTTTGATCATCATTTGTAAGTTGCTTTGGAGAAAAGCATCTGCTAAATGACTGAATGTAAATATTAGTAGTTAGTAAGCTATTAGATGTCTTTAGAAGACTTGGAATATAATGCAAAAGTGATATTTTTAACTGAAATATATTTATAAATCCATGATAATAATATGATAATTTTATGATACATTGGGAGTTTATATGGAAGAGTGGTCTTTAAACTCTTTAAAGAATTTGAAGTCATACAGGTTTGGAAAAACAATGAGGGTTAAACAATTTGTATTTGTATTCTTTTAGTTATTTTTTCCTCTCTATTAAATCATTTTTGATTGCATCCACTCTTCATACACTCAGTTTATCTGCCAAGTTTAATCTTAACACAAACGTTTTGGCAGCGTATGGCATTATTATCAGAGTTTTCTCAGTCTTCAGTAGCATCTAAAAACGTCTGCAAACTCAGCCGATGAAAAACAAAAACCGTTGCAGACGCTGCCACCCACTCCGGTCTGGTCCGGTCCGTCAGCGTTTGTGTTCCAGCTCTGTAATTAGACTTCTGTTTGACAGCAGACAGCCTGAAAACATGGCAGCCAGACCCTTAGACTTGTTTACTGGGCCTTTGTTTATACCTTTTTAATGTGGTGAGACAAATTTGGATGATAATTTTGGGCTTGACAGTTCTGTGTTCCTGTGGCTCGGTTCTGGATTCCCTGGTAAACAACCAAGAACTAAATGTGGTCTTTGTTCATTTTCCAGATTAAACCTTAAAGGAGTCAAAGACATTTACTAAATGTACATTTTTGGTGTGTATGGATTTTTGGGATAATGCATTGATTTCGCTGGGATTAAACAAATCTCTTTGCCATTTTGAAATGCTTTGAATAATTGGGTCAAAAATTGGTAGAGATCATCCACAACATGTATTGAAGTTACCTGAGAAATTTTAAGACAGCGCCACCTTGTGCTCAGAATATATAGAGTTTCATATAAAGCACAAACGTAGACAACATAAAACAAATTATGTTATTTGTTGATAAGTTGAGCGAATTACATTTTGACTTATCATTTTGACTTAGCTATATGGTTCTTTTTAGAGATTATAATAATATTATAGGTTTTTCTGATTCATTATTTGGTTCCTCTGAGGTTTTGGTTCTTCTACAGGCAGCTCATGAACACTGTTTCTGGTTTCTAGCTGTATTGTGTTCGTTTCAGTGTTTAGTGAGACTCAGCAAGCATGCTGTGACCGTTTAAAAGCACCATTAATGTGAGGTGCCTGTGCGTCGTGATGTGTGCTAGCAGCTTTAAAACATTTAACTCCATTTGCATGTGCTGAATATAAAACACTCTGTCCTGCATAGTGCTGTTTCATAATGAATCGTGATTTAAAAACTCTTCAGAAAGAAAACGAGCTGAATTCATTCTTCTCAACTTTAGTCCTTTTCTTTTAGTAGCTTGGTGTTTTTAGTCGTTTCCTTCAAAGCGATCAAGTTAGTCTTGAGTTAGCGGTCTTTCTTTCATGTCTTATGTGAGATTAACCAAATATTGGTGACTAAATTGGATTTTGGTTTGGTTAAATTGGAAGCTTGTTTTTGCCACTGAATAAAAAAGTAAATAGTGATTTTTTTTAATCGCACAATTCTGACTTTTTTATTCGCAATTCTGAGATATTGTGAGATATAAACTCCCAGTTGCGAATGATAAAGTCCAATTTGGGGGGAAAAGAAAGACTATTTTCTTATGACTTTACATCATGTAATTATGATTTTAGATTGTGCCGTTTATATCTTCTGAGAAAAAAGGAGGAAAACATGTCAGAATTGCGAGATACATGTAAAGATTGATGCTTACAATAGTTTACATGAACTAACAATAAAAACACTCATAAACTATTTATTGATTTTAGTTCATATTCATTTTGACGTTTACTAATACGTCATTAAAGCAAAAAATGTATCTGTTATTTATTG
>CM049884.1:25550073-25555073 GCA_027474115.1 Schizopygopsis malacanthus | reverse complement strand
TATCTGTTTTCTGTAAAGCTGCGTTGCAACGATTTGTATCGTGAAAAGTGCTTTACAAATAATCTTAAATTGATTTGAATTTAATAGAATTTTAAATCTATACTATCTTCTATAATGTAACAGCACCTTTTAACTCCTTACATCATGCAGTTTCACCAAAATCTTTTTTTTCCTGTAAGTACGCTTTTTCCTGTATAGGTAGATCAAACTGTAGGAATTTGTCTACATAGGCACTTACATTTACACACACACACACACACATGCACATTTAGCAGACGCTTTTATCACACACACACACAAAGCGACACAACACACACACACACACACACACACAATGTTGTTTTTATTCAGGTTTACGGGGACTTCCATAGGCGTAATGGTTTTTATACTAGTACAACTGTATGTGTTCCCTGGGAATTGAACCCACAACCTTTCGCTCAGCTGACGCAATGCTCTACCACTGAGCCACACAGGAACGGTGCATTAGGCACTCTCCCCCAAAAAACGCACACTCTCATTTTAAATTATGGGACACATGTCCTCATCACACTTGTAATACCTATGTCATACCCATGTCATTATACAAATTTGTGTCCCATAAACCCATAAACATGCCCACACACACACACGCACCCCCCCCCCCCCCCCACACACACACACGCACACGCACGCACGCACGCACACACACACACACACACACACTCCATTGCCTTCATTCAATCTGTGCAGGCCGTCCAGTAAGAGAGCTGAAGGCTCGCAGCTGTCACTGGAGTCCCAGTGACCAGTGCGAAGCTTTCAGCTATGGACGGCCATCATTACATTACTGAAGGCAGTGTGTGTGTGTGTGTGTGTGTGTGTGTGTGTGTGTGTGTGTGTGTGTGTGTGTGTGTGTGTGTGTGTGCGAGTGCGAGCGTGCGAGCGTGTGTGCGTGTGCGTGTGCGTGTGCGTGTGTGTGGTCTTCAGTGGTGTAGGAGTTAGCTGTTTTTAACCAAACCACCGAGTCTGATGAAGCACAGATCTGTTTAGCACAAGGTGAATCAGGGACAGTGGAAAACAGCGTGACCTTCCTCGCTCAACTTTATAATTCCTCACTCCAACACGTCGTGTAACACAAGTCATTTAGTGTTGAAGGTGTGTGTGTTGTGGAGGGTCAAAGCGCCCTGCAGCGTCCCGTTCCTCCCCCTCCCGTCTCACATCGGGGGTTAATGCAGGAAAACGGGTGTCGCATTGATTACATCAGTCCTCCAATGATGTCATAGTTACGTCAGGGACTGCCTTTATTTGGTCTAAGAGGAAATGATGTCATGCTTTGCTGGTTTTTAGGTCTGGCTGTTGCCGCAGTGTTCCGGACGTGCCGTTTTGTTTAGTTTTTTATGTAGTTTTAATGAAATGCTGCTTTCGTTTGATCAGGTTTGTGATTGATCGATTGATCTGTTGCTGTGTGTTACGGGTCATGTCTTCTTACAGTATTTCATGTTCAGTTCGTGCACACTGTAGAGTGTGTGAGTGTGTTCCCCTCCGTGATTAATGAGGACAGCATCAGCGGCCCGTGAAACACAACTCTTAGAGAAGCATTGGTTTTGTTTCGGCTGAATCTGGACAGGCGGAGGTTTTTCAGGACAGAGGCCGAATGCACGACTACACTTGAAAAGTGAATCATTTCTGAGAATCGGATCTGATGATTCATTTGTTGTTTTATGTCCTCATATGCTCATTTTAAATTTGTTTTAATAAATGACTGTGCTAAATATTACATGCACAAGGAATTTGTCTTGGTGACAGAAGAATTCATTAATAAAATAAGTTTTTTTTTCCAATAATAACTAAATAAATGTACTTAAATTATAGATAAATAAATAAATATATAATAAACGAATTAATAAAAATGTTTTTTTTTATAGATTGGTGTCCTCAGTCTGCAGTTATTATCTGGCGTGTCTCAGATATTTGGGTTACAAATGCCAGAGTTAATGAATATGAATCATATTCTAATGATGATCAGCATATTGTCCTGAATTAAATTAATCCGCGGTTATCAAATGTCAGCTCAAATCAAGAAGCACAAAACATTCTGCAAAATAACGGCTGTTCACTCATTCTTGGGTTCAGCCTTTCCTTGTCAGGAAATAATTTTGGCTGGATATTATTCTCGAGTTGCTTAATGTTTCTGGGTTTAATGCAGTTTAGTTTCAGGGACTAAAACACCACAACTAAAGGAAATAAAAAGTTGTTTCTGGAACTTCAAAAGGTTCTTGTATGATTTAGAAAGTTCTGGTTCTATGGAAGCTTTACTGTAATCTTAATTCTCTTATGAATAGAATAGAATAGCCTTTGTGTGATGCACCACTCCATCTGTAAGTGTTTGGGGTGGAAGGACAGGACAGATGAGACTGTACTGTAGTATTGATGTACTTTACTGTGGTATTGAATTGAATTGTGGGCGTCTTCATCACAGATGGAATATTCTCTGGTTTTCTCCTTCTCAGGGATATCTGTATCTGTGAGACCGACTGATCAAGAGTTTTCAAAGAGACTTGCTGCGTTTACTGGATTCAGAGAAAGTGTGTGTGTGTGTGTGTGCGTGTGTGTGTGTGTGTGCGTGTGTGCGTGCGTGCGTGTGTGTGTGTGTGTGCGTGCGTGTGTGTGTGTGTGCATGCGTGCGTGCGTGCGTGCGTGCGTGCGTGCGCGTGCGTGCGCGTGCGTGCGTGTGTGTGCATGCATGCATGTGTGTGTGCGTGCGTGTGTGTGTGTGTTTCTGCCGGAGAGAGGAATGGTGCTGCACTGCAGCAGGGCTCTTCTGTGTTTGAGATCTTGAGAAGATCCTCCAGTCAGTGTCAGTGTCCTGTAATGTCTGCATGTGCTGGTCTCTTCTTCTTCATTTTTCTTTGACTCTGTCCTGTTAATGTCCACATCTCGTGCTGTGGAGGTGAACCGTGTGAATGCAGTTAAACTGGGCTCTCTGTCCTCTGCCCGCTGTGCCGTATGATTTATGGCTCTCCTGTGTTTCTTCAGGGCACATGAGATCTGCAACGCTTTCACTTTTCCAATTACAGCTATTCAGTTCAAACCAAAAATACCCAGCTAATTCAGATCTGAAGTAGACTGGCATCTGATACTAATTCAAAGTTTATTTGATTTTATTTGAATGGCACTTATACACACGCGTGTGTGTGTGTGTGTGCGCGTGCACGCGTGTGTGCGTGCGTGCGTGTGTGTGCGCGTGCACGCGTGTGTGCGTGCGTGCGTGCGTGTGTGCGTGCGTGCGTGCGTGCGTGCGTATGTGTGTGCATGTGTGTGTGTGTGTGTGTGTGTGCGTGCGTGCGTGCATGTGTGTGTGTGCGTGTGTGTGGGTATAAATAGGTAGACGGACAGACAGACAGACAGTCAATGATAGAATATCTGAAATAAAAAGCTTTTGTGAAATTATACACTACATCATTCAAAAGCTTGGAGTCAATGTATATATATATATATACATATATTTTTTATTCATGTTGTATTGCATGCTTATAGTTTGTGCCTGCTGTAGCGGATGAAAATGTGACTCTATGTTTCTTCTTCCCATAGTTTCCTTCTCCTCTGAGTGAATGAACCTCTCCTAACCACACAAAGCACTGATCTCATCCTCTGAAACACACGTTTGATTCCTGACTGCTGGAATCACCAAACAGCTCATCTCCGCACAGATGGAGGACCCCTACAGAGACAAGACGTCTCTGGTCAAAGGCGCTCGCGACATCGCCAAGGAGGCGAAGCGCCATGCCGTCAAGAAGGTCAGCAAAGTGGTGGACCGCGCTTCGGATGAATACTCCGGCCGCAACTACAGCCGCTTCGAAAACGACGAAGACGAGGGCGCCGACGAAGACGGTTACTATTATCAGGACGGCCAAGCTCAGCGAGAGGATGACGAGGGATCCAGCGACGCCACCGAAGGCCACGACGACGAGGACGAGATCTACGAGGGCGAGTATCAGGGCGTGCCTGCAGGGGGCGGGGCTATAGATGGGCGTGGCCAGCCGCCGGCAGATGTGATGAAGGACAAGCGAGAGCTGGAGAAGGAGCGAGAGGCGGATGAGGAGGAGCTGGCGCAGCAGTACGAGCTCATCATCCAGGAGTGCGGACACGGACGCTTCCAGTGGCAGCTGTTCTTGGTGCTCGGCCTGGCGCTCATGTCTGACGGGGTGGAGGTGTTCGTGGTGGGCTTCGTGCTGCCCAGCGCTGAGACCGACATGTGTGTGCCCAACTCTGGAGCCGGGTGGCTGGGTGAGTCGTGAGAGAAGTCTGCCCTGAAAACACATTCAAAAGTACAAAAAATGAAAGTAGGTTCAACAGACGTCACATTGCCAAGCAGGAGAAAACACGCCTGTTACAGTAAAGTCAGAGAAATTCAACTACAGTATCTATATTTACAATATATATTTATCATGACCAGTAGTAAACTATTAGTTGAAAGTTGCTGCCTTTTATCATCTTTTGTTGCCATAGTATGTTTGTACATTTCCCCAAAATTCATATTTTTACCAAGATTCTATTTTTTCTGCTTTAGGTTTACTTTAATGGTTAGAATTAAAATGTAATGATCGGAAGCATGTCTAATTAATTTATTCACAACACGTATACAATTTAGCAGCAATTTATTAAAAGTTAAACAAAAATGACAGTTTTAGGGCCTTATGAAATCCGTTTTTATTTTTTCCCAAATTTCATACTTTCTGTTGTAATTTTTCTAGATTCAATTTTAAAGGTTTAATTAAACTGTAATAACCAAAATAAATGTCTAATCAGTTGAATTCATAAAACTTTGATAATGTATTAAAATATTTACAATAATGGGGCCCTATTACATTTTTGTTCTCTCTCTCTCAGTTTAAAAATACAAGTTTATTAATGTTTAGTTTTTTATGTTAAACAATGCTTTTTATTGCCAAGTCTAGTTGCCACTTGATATATACAATTTGAAAAATATTAAAATCAGTTATTACTTTCATAAGCATAAAGAT
>CM049884.1:25542573-25545073 GCA_027474115.1 Schizopygopsis malacanthus | reverse complement strand
TTTATATGTCTCGAATAAAGCAGTCTAAAAATTTGATAAAGTATTTATTCCATCATCTTTCCTCATAAAGTTAACTTTGTGTCATGATGTGTTCAGCACCACGGTGAGACGTCATGATATACATCAGCTGAGGAAAATACTCATTTTTCCATCCTGTATTTCTGCAGGAGTTTCATGCATCATGATCATGCTGACGCTCACCGCAGATACTGAGCACAGTCTGAACACAGATCAGATCTGAAAAACAAATATCTGTCTGTGTGTGTGTGTGTGTGTGTGTGTGTGTGTGTGTGTGTGTGTGTGTGTGTGTGTGTGTGTGTGTGTGTCTGTCTGTCTGTCTGTGTGTGTGTGTGTGTGTGTGTGTGTGTGTGTGTCTGTGTCTGTGTCTGTGTGTGTGTGTGTGTGTGTGTGTGTGTCTGTCTGTCTGTCTGTGTGTGTGTGTGTGTGTGTGTGTGTGTGTGTGTGTGTGTGTGTGTGTCTGTGTGTGTGTGTGTGTGTGTGTGTGTGTGTGTGTGTGTGTGTGTGTGTGTGTGTGTGTCTGTCTGTGTGTGTGTGTGTGTGTGTGTGTGTGTGTGTCTGTGTCTGTGTCTGTGTGTGTGTGTGTGTGTGTGTGTGTGTGAGTGTCTGTATATCTGTCCATCTGTGTGTGTGTGTGTGTGTGTGTGTGTGTGTGTCTGTGTATGTGTCTGTGTGTGTGTGTGTGTGTGTGTGTGTGTGTGTGTGTGTGTGTGTGTGTGTATATCTGTCCATCTGTGTGTGTGTGTGTGTGTGTGTGTGTGTGTGTGTGTGTTGTGTGTCTGTCTGTCTATCTGTGTGTGTGTGTGTGTGTGTGTGTGTGTGTGTGTGTCTGTCTGTCAGTCTATCTGTCTGTGTGTGTGTGTGTGTGTGTGTGTGTGTGTGTGTGTGTGTGTGTGTGTGTGTGTGTGTGTGTGTGTGTGTGTGTGTGTCTGTATGTCTGTCCATCTGTGTGTGTGTCTGTATGTCTGTCCTTGTGTGTGTGTGTGTGTGTGTGTGTGTGTGTGTATGTGTGTGTGTGTGTGTGTTGTGTGTCTGTCTATCTGTGTGTGTGTGTGTGTGTGTGTGTGTGTGTGTGTGTGTTATGTAATCATACTTGATTAGTCTTTATCTGTCCGGAGCATCTGTAATTAAAACATACAGGACGTCCGGCCCACCCACACTCCTCCTGTCCTGCGCTCTGATTGGTCGAGCCAATCATACCATATTTACTCTTTAATATACAGTAATGTAGACCAATCTCTGTAAATATTACCCATTAAACACTCATCATGTGTATTTTAGACCCATGACTCTTTTCAGAAGGTTTCCAGATGTTTTCCAGTCCTCTATTTTCCTCATTCCCGAGTCTGGAGTCGTCCGTCTCGCTCCGGGTGTCGCTCGCGTGGGTTTCCGCAGGGATTCTCTGACGGATGATCGGGGGAATCACGGGCAGGTCTCTGAGCTGAAATCAGTCGGAGAGAGGGAACGAGAGAAAGGGAAAGTTCACTCTGCATGAGCTCATTACTCTCACTGAATGCTGGGAAGTTAATAACAAGAGCTTTGACATGTAGATTCAATTCACTAACATAATCACACATGAGAGGAAAGATTACACAACCAAAAGAAAATATGAAGGAGAAATAGATTTCTGCACCATTTTGCAACATGTTGTGTATGATATTATAAAATATGCATATGTGTGTGTCTGTGTGTGTGTGTGTGTGTGCGTGTCTGTGTCTGTGTCTGTGTCTATTTTAGTTTGTGTCTGTGTGTGTCTGTGTCTGTGTGTGTGTGTGTGTGTGTGTGTGTGTGTGTGTGTGTGTGTGTGTGTGTGTGTGTGTGTGTGTGTGTGTGTGTGTGTGTGTGTGTGTGTCTGGGCGTGTGCGTGTGTCTGTGTGTGTGTGTGTGTGTGTGTGTGTGTGTGTGTGTGTGTGTGTGTGTGTGTGTGTGTGTGTGTGTGTGTGTCTGTGTCTGTGTGTCTGTGTGTCTGTGTGTCTGTGTGTCTGTGTGTCTGTGTCTGTGTGTCTGTGTCTGTCTGCGTCTGCGTCTGCGTCTGCGTGTCTGCGTGTGTGTGTGTGTGTGTCTCTCTCTCTGCAGGCAGTGTGGTGTATCTGGGAATGATGGTGGGAGCGTTCTTCTGGGGCGGTCTGTCAGATAAAGTGGGCCGTCGGCAGTGTCTGCTGGTCTGTATGTCAGTCAACGGCTTCTTCGCCTTCCTGTCGTCCTTCGTTCAGGGCTACGGCACCTTCCTCTTCTGCAGGATGCTCTCGGGCTTCGGGTGAGTTCAGAGTCCATCCGTCTTCTGCTTTCCTTCACTTAGCTAATGACTGCGGGTTAATTAACTGCTCCGTGAGGAACGATCACCGATGACGTCATTCCTGAAGACCAGAGAATCAATTAAAAACGTAACTAATAGATAGCACCATACTTACAGCTGATTAATCACAGTACATTAAGATTTCCTGAAATGTTATAAATATGCAAATGAGGTATTATCTCCTTA
>CM049884.1:25517573-25525073 GCA_027474115.1 Schizopygopsis malacanthus | reverse complement strand
TATGTTAGAATGTTGATGTGTTCATATGTAATTTTAAAATTTGAATTAAATGAATAAATACAATTAAAAAAGTGAAATGTTGCTTTCCACGTGTAGTGAATTGAGTTCTTGAATAATAAAGTATATATTTCCCCCGGTCTTTGGCCGTCCACCGCTGATCTCATTAACCGTGTGTTTCACTGAAATGTTCAGAACTGTTCAGCGTCCGTTAATGGCTGTCTGTGTGTTCGAGAGGGCAGAAGTTAATTGGCTGATGGAAACTCAGTGCACTCTGATTGGCTCCTGTCCTGGGGAGTCTGTATAGTGTGACTGGCCCATCGACACTGGACAGTGGGATCTTAATTATTTGGGGCATGAAACTCTAACCATTCTTCCATCTTAGCAAGAGAAAAGAAGGGAACGGCTCTGTGTTGTAGTCGGCTCAGTGTGAGATCTGTAGGTATCAGTGATGTTAGCGAGAGCTTCTCTGACTCACAGTGAGATGTTTGATGTTTAAATATCTGACTTCAGCTCACCAGCCACGAGAAACCACAGACTTTGAAGTTGAAACTGATTCTAATTTATATGCATTTGAAGGCAAAAAGACAAGCAGATGAAAAGCAGGATGAAAGATAAAAGCCGTGGGCACCGATTATACAAAGAAGACCTGAAATAGCCACAATAACAGTAGAACAATGATTTTACCCAGAAGCCCTCAAGCATGAGAACATTATGAGCTCAAGGGTTCAGTCAGTGACATGCATTATATATATGGAGCAAATCGTTTTAGTCATAGACATGTATAAACCATTGCAAGACAAAAAAGTCTTGAACAAAAATAAAAAAAGGTGATTTGACATACGACCAAGTATGGTGACCCCTACTCGGAATTTGTGCTCTGCATTTAACCCATCCAAAGTGCACACACACACACACACACACACACACAGTGAACACACACACACACACACACACACACACACACAGTGAACACACACACACCATGGACACACACCCGGAGCAGTGGGCAGCCATTTATGCTGCGGCTCCCGGGGAGCAGTTGGGGGTCTCACCTCAGTCGTGGTATTGAAGGTGGAAGAGTGCTGTACATTCACTGAACATCCCCCACAATCCGACCCTTTAACCATTAGGCCACGACTTCCCCTCTCTGATTGGGGAAATCAGTATGTGCATGTGCATCAGCATGTGCAGAAGTCTGTGTAGTTTCACATTTTTGCTGATCTAATTGTTAAATTCCCAGTGAATGGCTTCACTATCCATAATCCTGAAGAGAGATCTACTGAAAGTTACTGTTACCATAGAAACAAGAATAATTTTATTCAAATTCTCTATTTAAGAATATTCTGATATTACTAAAAGTTCAATGTTGTGAGTTTAAATTATGGAGCTTGTTTGAGGCTGTTGATGTGTGTGTGTGTGTGTGTGTGTGTGTGTGTTTATGTGGTTTCTGAGGACAAAAATTTGTATAATGACATGGGTATGACATAGGTATTACAAGGAGAAGGTGATTTATGAGGACATTTTCAGTGTCCCCATAATTTAAAACGCTTATAAATCATACAGAGTGAGTTTTTTTGAGGGAAAGTAGAAATGCACCGTCTCCTGTGAGGGCTAAGTTTAGGTGTAGGGTAGGTGTAGGGCAATAGCACATACAGCTTGTACAGTATAAAAACCATTACGCCTATGGAGAGTCCCCGTAAACCATAAAAACCAACATGTGTCTGTGTGTGTGTGTGTGTGTGTGTGTGTGTGTGTGTGTGTGTGTGTGTGTGTGTGTGTGTGTGTGTGTGTGTGTGTGTGTGTGTGTGTGTGTGTGTGTGTGTGTGTGTGAGCAGACAGCGCAGCGGAAAGCCACCTTACACACTTCCACAACTCAGCAAAACAGATGGAGAGAGAGAGAGAGAGAGAGAGAGAGTATGTAGAGGCCTCATGGGAAATTGAGTTCATGTCTCTAATGAAGCGGTTTCAGAGCTGCTACAGAAATGAAATGAGATGGAAATGAGTTGCGAGTGAAAGCGTGAGAGAGCTGGAGATCTGCTGCACACGCTCAAACTCACTAATAGGTTTTCAGAGGTTAAGTGTTCCTGTGGCTCAGTGGTAGAGCATTGCGTTAGCAGCGCAAAGGTTGTGGGTTCGATTCCCAGAGCACACTTACTGACAAAAACTGTATAACCTAAATGCACTGTAAGTCACTTTGGATAAAAGCATCTGCTAAATGCATACATTTAAATTTAAAGACCCTCCTGTGTGAGAGAGACAGACTGTAGTTCAAACTGTGACCAGAGGGGGGCAGTACAGAAAATGTCTATCCATCTATCCATCTATATGTCTATCTATCTGTCTGTCTGTCTGTCTCTCTCTCTCTGTCTGTCTGTCTGTCTGTCTCTCTCTCTCTGTCTGTCTGTCTGTCTGTCTGTCGTCTTTCTGTCTTAATTGTACAGCACTTAGTTTTTTTGTTGCTGTAGGTTTGAAATATTATTTTAAAGAAATACAATGTTTTGAATGGATTAAGTTGAGCATCTGTCACTGTAACTCACCGTCTCCTGTCTGTCTCGTTCAGATATCGATGACTCGAAATTCATCAGTTCCTCTGTGATCAACTCCACGTTTGCGCACAACAAGACCGGCTGTCAGATGACGTTTGATGACGACTACAGCGCGTACTGGGTGTATTTCATCAACTTCCTTGGAACACTAGCCGTGTTGCCAGGCAACATAGTCTCCGCCCTCCTCATGGATAAAGTGGGCCGTCTGAGCATGTTAGGTCAGTCACTGCACCAAATACTAAATGAAGTAAACTCGTCTGATGTTATATTGTTGACTGTGTTTTTGTGTTCAGGCGGCTCTATGGTGTTGTCCGGCATCAGTTGTTTCTTTCTGTGGTTCGGCACCAGTGAGTCCATGATGATAGCAATGCTCTGCCTTTATAACGGACTCAGTATATCGGCCTGGAACTCACTGGACGTGGTGACGGCCGAACTGTATCCCACCAGCATTAGGTACATGGACACATAAACACATGCAATCACTCATAAACACCGATCACCAGATGCTTTCACTTGACTCGTATCAACTTTACTCGACGCACATGGAAAATACACTTTAAAAAAATAAACTACAACTGAAATAAAAATGATTAAGCAAAAAAAACTTAGTAATATTGGGGGGAGAAAAGCACATAACAAAATCAACTAAAATTACATTGAAATAAAAATAATGAAAATTGTTATTAGCTTTTAAAAATTTGCTTTACATTTTTTTTTATTTTTTGTATTTCATCTTTTTATTTCAAATAATTATTCTGTCATTCCTAGATCTCCCTTAAACTGCCTTTAATGTAGATGAATACTGCTGTTTTTGACGTAATTACATATATTAGAATCATATAAAAACAATATAGGTTATTATATTTACTTCATTTAATAATTTGTATGATTTGTACTTTATTATTTATAGTTTATTTTACCTTTTTTTGAGGAGTTGTGTTTAATATAAATGTGTATTACTATATTTAATGCTGTCATCCCAATAACATAAAATCCTACAAAACATACAATGTAATAATCCTGATGTTTGTGCAAAATAACACATAGAGCTGATCTTCAGCTGCGGTTAATGCTGATCATAACGTTTACATTCTGTGTGTGTGTGTGTGTGTGTGTGTGTGTGTGTGTGTGTGTGTGTGTGTGTGTGTGTGCATGTGTGTGTGTGTGTGTGTGCGTGTGTATGTGTGTGTGTGTGTGTGTCTGTGTGTGTGTGTGTGTGTGTGTGTGTGTGCGTGCGTGTGCGTGTGTGTGCGTGTGCGTGTGTGTGTGTGCGCGTGTGTGTGTGTCTGTGTGTCTGTGTGTGTGCGTCTGTGTGTGTGTGTGTGTCTGTGTGTGTGCGTCTGTGTGTCTGTGTGTGTGTGTGTGTGCGTGTGTGTGTGTGTGTGTGTGTGTGTGTGTGCGTGTGTGTGTGCGTGTGTGTGTGCGCGCATGTGTGTGTGTGTGTCATGCTCTGCATGAGTGAAAGGTCTAGGCTCCCACACTGTCACTCACGACCAGAAGTCAAGACTAAACCAATTCACCTCCACACAATCGTTTTGTATTACCTATTTTTATTAGCCATTTCACACAATTCAGAAAAAACAAAAACGTGCAAATTATTAGGCCTGTGTTTTAATATTATGAATGAAATGTGCGTTATTTGGAAGAAAGTTAAGGTGTGACTGACTTTAGCCATCTAAGTGGTATCCCCCCCCCCCCCTTGTCTGCTCCATTCGGGAGCGGTGAAGCTGCCCCCCCCCCCCCCACACATATTATACTTTTTATTTTTTAATGCTTGTGCCGCCCCCCACGTGTCATGAAAAATATGCCGCACTGCCAAAAACGCCACTGAGTCTGATAATTATATAATTTAAAATAACGTGCCCCATAAATAGATAACAACTTTATCTAAAGTGTAGTTTGGCTGTAGCTGAAATGATCAGCTTCTAGAAGTCAAATCTTTCTACAATGTTTCTAGAAAGCTGCTCGTACTGTTCATGCTTAACACTGGCTGTGTCTGTCTGCTGCAGAGGGACTGGCTTTGGCTTCTGTAATGCCATGTGTAAGCTGGCCGCAGTCTTCGGGAATCTAATATTCGGGTCGTTGGTGGGAATCACGAAATCCATCCCGATCCTGCTGGCGTCGTCTGTGCTGGTCATCGGAGGCCTGGTGGGTCTACGGCTCCCCGACACCCGCTCCAACGTCCTGATGTGACCCCCCCACACCTGTGACCTCTGACCTCTGACCTCTGCTCAGGGTGCAGGTGGAGGCGACTACGACATGTTTGCTTTATTTATTCATTTAAAGAGGTTTATTCTCTTCTAGACTTGCCCAGGTTAGATTAAAACTAGATTCTGATGCCTTTACTGTAAATCAAATGTTATGAAATGTAAAGACAAAACTGTGTTGAAATGTTTTTGGACTGTGAGTTTTTGACCTAATCTGGGTGGGCAGAATTATTATTTAAAACTATTTATTTATTTATTTATTATTCAGATATTTATTTACATTTGTATTATTTTATATGTATATTTTTAGCCGAACACACACACAAAAAAAATTCAGGTGATGTTTTTTTATTAATTTTAAAATTAAAACACTTTAATTTTCTTCACACGATGCTTTTAAACTCAAGCGAGAGTAAAAAAGGCCATTTCGAGATGTAGACATTAGCGATAACAGCTTTTCTTGTTAGCGTAGTTCCGATTCTTCGGTGACTTCCACCGAAACGTTTCTTAAACAAGGCGATAACGCTTCTCCAGTTTACATTTTCTGCTGTTTCTAATGATTTAGCTAGCAGAAGAACACGACACGCTTCGACTTCATTCTTGCCTTTGTGAACTTTGTCCTCGGTGTAGCCCAAACGGACTTCATTTGGTGTTGGTCTCTCTCGGTTTAAGGGTTAAAGATGTCTTGATAACCCTAGTTCTAGCTGCTACGCGTCCATGTGCAAACTCTTCCCTGAAAACTGAATGGCCTTTGCTTCCTCTAAAGCCGTCGGCTTCTCGTAGGTTGTAGCGATCCGTCGTGCAGCAATCGTGTCCGATTTCTCCTGGAAGGCTCTACTGCTCCTGTAGGAGGAAATATGTTGTGTTTCGCCGTTTCATCTCATTCCACTGGAAGCTATTTCAATATGACAGGACGTGATACTGCGGAAGCTTGTTTACGCCAATGAAAAAACAATCTGACTTTTTATCTGACAATTATGACTTTTAAAAAAAAAGGAAAGTTATGAAATCAGAATTGCGAGAAAAAAGTCTAAATTGCGAGTTTATATCTTGCAATTATGATTTTATTTGTTGCAATTGAGAGTTTATGTACCACAATTCTAACTTTATAACTTGTCATTTCAATAAATAAATTCAAAATTGAGAGATATAAAATGTAACGTTTTTCTCGCAATTGTCTTTTTCTCATAATTGTTAGTTTATATCCCATAATTCTAACTTAATAAGTTACAATTGTGAGTTTATATCACAATTATGAGAGAAAAAGTCAGAAGTTTATCTTGCATTTCTGATTTTGTCTCGTAATTGTAACGTTTCTGTTTCATAATTCTGACTTTTTTCTGGTGGGCTAATTGGGAGTCTATATCATGCAATTCTGAGAAAAAGTCATAAATTCTGAGTTTATATCTCGTAATTCTGACTTTTTCTCACAGTCGCAAGTTCACATCTTAAAATTCTGTATTTTTTATCGCAATTTTGACTTTCTCACAGTTCTGAGTTTATATCTCACAATTGTGAATGTATGGCAATTCTGATTTTTGTCTCGCAAATCTGACTTTGTAATTTTGTTCTACGTTTATTTTGCAATTTTGACTTCTCGTAATTGTGAGTTTATATCACGCAATTCTGAGAAAAAGTTTACATCTCGCAATTCAGATTTTTTTCTCGCATTTCTGACTTTTCCTCACAGTTGTTAGTTTGTATCTCACAATTGTGACTGTAATGAAATTCAAAAAAAAAAAATTCGCAATTCTGATTTTTTTTTTCTCGAAATTCTGACTTTTTCTCGGTTGTGAGTTTGACTGAAAATGAAAATTGAAAAAAATTGTAAACTCACTATTTTGAGAGATATAAACTTTTTTTTCAAAATTGCATGTTTTTCTCGTAATTGTCTTTTTCTCATAATTGTTAGTTTATATCCCATAATTCTGACATAATAAGTTGCAATTGTGAATTTATATCACAATTATGAGAGAAAAAGTCAGAAGTGCAAGTTTATATCTCACAATTATGACTTAATTTCTCACAATTGCAAGTTTATCTCGCAATTATGACTATTTTCTCATAATTGCAAGTTTATATCATGCAATTCTGAGAAAAATTCTGAAATTCTGAATTTACATCTCACAATTCTGATTCTTTTTCTCGCAATTATGACTTTATATCTTGCGGTTCTGACTATATTTCTTGCAAGTGCAAGTTTATCTTGCAATTCTGACCTTTTCTACTAATTGTGAGCTTATATCATGCAATTCTGAAAAAAGTTTACATCTCACAATTCAGATTTTTCTCTCGTAATTCTGACTTTTTCTCACAGTTGTGAGTTTGACTGTAATTGAAATTATGTTATTTTTCTTCTTGCAAATCTGACTTTGTAATTTGTCAGTTTATATCATGCAATTCAGACATTTTTAATAATTGTGAGTTTATATCTCACAATTCTGACCTTCTTTATTGTAATTGCACGTTTATATCCCGCAATTCTGACTTTATATCGTGCAATTCAGAAGTCAGAATTGCAAAATAAAAAGTCGCAATTACCTTTTTTTAATTCAGTGGTGGAAACAGGCTTCCATATGATACGGCCGCATCGTAGAAAATAATAAAAGCCATTCAGCCTGGTCTGATCTTGATGACGTACAGGTCCTGCTGCTGCTGTCTACATGCACTGAAGTACACTAAACACCAGAAACATACTCCACACAAGTACACTAGTCTGCTGCGTCCACGCTGAGACATTCCAGATA
>CM049884.1:25485073-25512573 GCA_027474115.1 Schizopygopsis malacanthus | reverse complement strand
TGCTTGGCTCGGTCTATGTCTTGAACCAATATGTAATTATATACATTTATGCATACATATAATATTATAATAATATTTTACATTTGAAACAAGGTTCAAGGTTCTTTTATTCGTCACATACTCAATTATACAGAATATAATCAGTAGTGAAATGTAAATCAGGACAGGTCCGCTCAATGGACAGTGCAAAAAAAATGAAACATAACACAAGAGATTATATATAAATATACGTAAGAATAAAATACAAATAATAAGTTTCTGTCTGTGTATGAACGTATTTTTCCGAGCCACTTGCTGTAGATTTCACAGTTACACCAGTAGGTGGCAACAAGTGTATTACTGAATCATTCACTCAACCGCTTTGCTCAAAAACGCTGATTTAAGCCCGGCTCACACTGTGCGATTTTGGCTACGATTTAATGGTCTGAGACAAATTTTGAACATCCTAAAAGATTCCTATAACCCTCGGCTAAAATCTGTCGTCTTTGATCGCTGGTTTGACATGTTCACCGACAGACGATTAATGGCTGTTGCGATCAAATGAAACTCTGACAGTGTCTGAAGATTTGGCGCACTAGTCCTGCAGTTAACATCTCCTACGACGAACGTCAAACTGTGTCCGTTTTTCAAGACGAGCTATGAGCAGAATTAATGCTAGATAATTATTCTATCAGCCATAAACTCCGGCGCTCCCGTCATTCATCTGATATGTTGTGTTTTCTATATAAACACTGGTTGCGGCGTGTTTTCATGTGTGTGTGTGTGTAGAGCTGCATACACTATTCTTCTTAAATACACCGGTATTACCACCGTTCACATACTTTTCATGATAGCCAACATTTCGGTCCTGCGTGCAACGCAGCTACTGAACATGTATGGGTTGATAATGTAAAACTTTTCTTGCACGCACCCGTTTTTAACTCGTCTTGACTGTTGTACATTATAACATAATGATAACTGAGATCCCACAGTGTGACATGATCATCATGTTCGTACAGTCTGACAAGTACAATCCACACTGTGAGCTTGAACAAAACAAGTGACAGCCATTAGCAATGAGTCATTGAATCTTTCACTCTATTTACTATTTATTCACTCTATGTAACAATTTCCATAAACTACATAAAATAGATAATTAAATATTAAATCATATTTAGATTATTCCTATTTTGTTCTAACATATGGTGTCACATTGAGAATTTTTTCTCTTTTCTTTAATATTTTCCTGTCCAGCTTGTACTTATGTGAACGATGCTTGAAACTTGCTTTTACGAGTACTTCCGGTGACTGTTTGCCTCTTTAAGATGAATCGCTTGATGTATAAAAGCGTAAATGTACATTGTATTCTTCAGTTATACTTTCATAAAAAATAATGTTTTTCTAAAACAATTATTTTAAAAATTTTTGAATTCAAAACGGGTTATTTATAAAATTATTATATCACTAAATAAAATAAAATAAATATAAAACGTATATCGTGTCGTTTGTACGCATCTCACGCCTGTTGCTCTCTCTCTCTCTCTCTCTCTCTCTCTCACACACACACACACACACACACACACACACACACGATTGCTGAGAGCGAGAAACAGGTCACGGCATCAGCTCTCTCTCACAAACTCGTTAAACTCTAACCGTTTAACCGGAGCGCGGAGGAGCGGAACCCTTGACGCCGCCGGGTGAGTGTTTGTTTTCGGGGTTTGGACGACTGTTTTTCTCCGGTTTCTATGGACTCTGGTCTCGAGAGGTTTGGGGACTTTGAGCTGCACTTGTTCCTCCGCGCCTGGATCGTTTACCGTAGGTTTATTCCTCCTTTACACGACAACACGCGTCCGTTTTACTCTCCACGGCTGTTTGAACGCGTTTGGTTGATGCTTTATTCAGTGTTACTTTATATTTGGTTCAGAAACGACCGAACAAAAGGGAAATGTTCGCTTGGTTTAAAGTGCAAACGCTCATTGGCTGTGACAGCGACTCTGCTGTCTTCTCTCGTTCCTTTAACTGTTTGCATGAGTTAATTCAAACACTGTTAACTTGGCTAACCTGCCTGGCTCGTACTGTTTGATTAGTTGTGTGTTTTATGTGAGTCTGGCATTTAAGGGTCATGTGGAGGTCTGCAGTCAAACTGGCATAAATTATCCCAGACTTTTCATCTGAACAACAAAAGAGACTTCTAGTCCAAAATGAGAGCACATTTATGAACAGGCTTTTTCTGCGATTGCTGTTTGAGAAGTAGTCAGGTTGTTCAAACTTGGCCAAATCTATGAAAGCAATGCTAAACTATTTGGTAACAACATGGACATGAACCTATATGAACATCAACATTTAGGCTAAAGTTAGTGTGTTGTAGTTTAATTTAAATGTCTTTTGACATGCATTAAGTCATTTGTAGTAAACATGCACGCAGTCTCTCAGTCTGGCATCATTATTGCATGTACAATAGTCTCAAAATGTTGTCTAAAATAGAAAATGCCAGTGCTTTAAATGTCAGCTAAATGCAGAAACGAAATGTTTTGTTGTCTCTTGTTTAACCTGCATGAATCTTCCTGTTTTTCTAAACCTGTTTGTAGATAAACAGATAGCGGTTATCTCCGAGCAGGTGTCTGAAGCCTGTCTAAAATAGAAGCAGGTGTAAGAGGAAGAATATAGCCTGACGTCAATTGTTGGCTGTCAGTAGAGGGTTATCATTAAACGCCTGTGTCCATGACCTCTTGACCCCTAATGCCTAAAACCTCTGACCTCTGAAATGACCGAATTTATTCTTTAAATCAGGACTGCTTGGTATTTTGCTGGAAACATTGCTGCAATGGTTTTGTGAATCTGTTTGAAAAGAACATGATAATGTTATTTCAAATAATAATAATTAACTTGACACGTAACTTAAGTGCATTTCTGATTATAATCGGCACTAGTCATCGTTGGGCTAGATATTCACATTACTGATTAATTCCTTCGATTTATTATTACAGTTGCAAAGTAATGAAACGTTTTAGGTAAATGTCCCAAAACTTTACAGGATTTTTTAGAAACTTTCTGAAAATTTGGGAGATTTTTGTGCAAACTTTCCAGAAGTTCCCAGAAATGCACTGCCCCTTTGCAACCCTAATTATTACAATTATTATTAATTATAGCAATAATAATAATTAGTATTGTTAATATATTATTATTATTATTTACAAATATCATTGTATTATTTATTTGTGAACTAATAAGTAAAAGAAAGGTTAGTTGAATAAAACTTTAAAAAAAAATTAAGAAGCAGAAGTCATTATTATTATTTATTGATAAGTTAACCAAATTAATAGTCAAATAACTTAAAGAGAGAAAATGATAGATAGAAAAATATAATTCTTTGTAGTAAATCTACAGTTTTTTGGCATTTTACATTAATTTATGTAAATTAATTGTAATTACATTTATTACATTGATGTTACTGGTTGAATTTACGTATGTAGGTATTATTCAATGCTGTTTAATTATTTGAGTATTGTATTTTGATTAGCTTTATGTGTTATTTGTAATACAACACATTGTTTGTTTCTTGTTTCTGTTTTGGTTTATTCGTTGAGGTATCATTATGACAGTTTTGTATTGGGTCATGTGACCGTTTGATCACCTGTATGGAGGTATATCAGTGTTGTTCGTCTGATGAAGAGCCTGCGTGCTCGAAACGTTACACGCTATGTGATAGTTTTTCACTAATAAATCTTTTGATATTTTGAGCTTTTGGTGTTGCCGACATTGCATTCCTCAATACGCTTCTACTTCTTTAGTCGAGCACCCGTTTGAGATCGATGTGCGTGCTGTTTGCTCATTCTCTACATTAATTTACATGCATATTATGTGCATTTTCTCATTAAGAATGCATGTAATGAGGTCATGTGACGACTGTCTGAAATGCCTGTGTGCTGTTTCACATACTGTTTTTTTAAATCGAATGCCGTGCAGTAATCTAGTATTTTATTCTGTGCGTAACCTTGATCTCGATATGCGCTGTAATAATTAGAGCAGATCCCATCACTCGCCTGCCCCCCCGATGGGTTCATTGGTGTTAAATTAGTGCCTCGGGGCATTTTTAATGAGGAAATGATCTTATGAATGGCTCATATAGTGTATGTTCTTCTAAACAAGGTTCATGTCGATGCACAGCCTGACAATGACCTGCCTTCATGGTCCAACATGATAGAATCACGTAACCCAGATGAGCTGGCGCTGGGTCAGACAGAGACCCAATATCCCTGTGACCCGTCGATAAACACAACACAACCAGCCTTTCAGAACAAAACCACGAGATTCAGACCTGGTGTTAAAGGAATAGTTCACCTGTAAGTGACAGCTGTTTTCAATGATACATTTCAATAATGAACTTTCATTTTTGGGTGAACGGACCCAAATGTAGATCTGAATGGGACCGTTTCATCATTGAAACCTACATCACCATACTTCCTCCGTTGAGTCATTACATGAAGAATTACAAACAATTTCTGTATTACGTATTTTCTCAAATGTTGTCTAAATATGTCATATGTAGTTAAATATGCAGTAATATGCATATATTTAATGGTAGATAATCAAAATCTAATAATATAAATCTGAACATTGGATAGTTTTTACGAAGATTTTCTATTTCTCTTTTCATCACTCATAAATCAGAAAATAATGTTTTACTTTAATAAAGTGTTGTATAAAACCAGACAAATATTAATGAACAACCCCTTCAGTAAAAGCCGTAAACAGAATATAGATAGCTAGAAATAAAACTGTAAAATTTGGAGCTGTTGAAACTCGTAGCTTGAGATTGAAAATAGATAAAGTGCAAAAATAAACACTTAAAAGTGTATTTTGAATGTTCTTTCCACTAGAATTTCAACACTGACCAATGCGTGAAAAGCGATGTTTTTGCATGTAGCATCCTGCGTTAAATCAATGCAGCGATTGACCGTCTTTCGACTTGAATTGAAGCGATAGCAGGGGTTCGACCGCGTTCTGCATGCTAGTGAAATGCAATCTGACCCAAACCCTACATCGATGTCCTAACCGCTGTCCGACCCTGATTTAGCGCTCCGTCCACATTGTGGATGCTGAAAAAGACCCGTCCACTGCGTCTAATATTCCTTCGCTTCACAAAAGTGCCTCTCTCGAGATTTATGAACCGAACACAGTCATGCTTTGTTTCTCCGTCTCCCAGAGGAGTGCGGAGAGAGTATGGACAGATAGGAGGACTCTCTTATTCTGTTACCTTTCTGGAGAATAATTACCCCTGTAATCTCACCAAGGGGTAGAGTTGTTGCCCCCAACACCTGCACGGGTCTCAGAGCAGTCATAGATTCTTCAGCTGGCTGCCGTTTCTGGTTCTTCTCTTGAAAACACACAGCATGTACTTGGTAATCGATAACAGGGCTGAATAATAACGATGGCCTGAGGCCAGCGAGAGCGTCATGGTTCAGCTGACAGGGCACTGTTTATCATGTTGGTCATGCATCTGTGTTTATGCCTTGCAAACTCAAATTATTAGTTTTGTGGTATGTATTTAATGCTGTTGTTTGGACCAGCTTATTTCATTTAAGTGTAGCAATTATTTATCCATTCATTTTAGTGTAGCCTAAATGTATTTTCAAAACTTTAGTTTGCTGTCAAGGCAACATATCAAATTTTTGTATGTCTTCTATAATGTTTATATTTAATTTTATGTCAGATTTATTTCAAATAATATAATTTGTAAAATACTTTTACATTTCTATTGATAGTACTGTAAAAGTAGGCAAACAATCAGTAATGCTTTGCATTTTTTTACATTTATGAATTCATATGCCATGCATATCCATATAACAGCTTTCCTGAAACCGTGTTTATATATAGATGACATAAGCTACAGTTGTATAATCTGCTGCTATTATTGCATATTACTGTATACACACTTAGGTTGGTGAGATGTTTAAATGTTTTATGTCCACTTATTTGACCAAAAATAGACGGAAACATTTTGAAATATTTGTACAATTTAAATAACCGTTTCTATTTGAATATCTGTTAAAATGTAAATTATTCCTGTGATGCGAAGCTGTATTTCCAGCATCATTACTCCAGTCTTCATCGTCACATGATTCTTCAGAAATCATAATAATATCCTGATTTGCTGCTCAAGAAACATTTCTGAAAACATTTGATTATTATCAAAGCTGAAAGCAGTTGTGCTTCATATTCTGTGGAAACAGACTTGTTTTCTTTAATAGGTCTTATTTTTCATTGACCCTTATCCTGTGGTTTCCATGTATTTCTTGGCATGTGAAGAAGCTCCTGGTTATTGGAGGTCAGAGGTGAATCTGCAGTCTGTGTAGTGGAAAGCATTAGTTAAAGCCAGAGAGATTTGACAAACCAGTCAGTCTGAACCACTCTAGATGTTTTCTTTGAATGGAAAGCAGGCCGAATGTTTTGATTGGGTTGGTGAAAAAGCCTCTCTATGTGAGGTGATTGAGAAAAAGAGGTCCATCTGCTCAACCAGTCAGTTGATGGAATAATATGCAGACCTGCAATGAAACCAGAAACATGTATATGGAATAAATAGGGTAAGTTTGGTTTTTAATGCGAGTCAGAATGTGAGAGAATCATTTTTAACCTCAGGTTCCTAACACAGGCTCATTCCAGAGGTAATGATTTATTGGCTGATGAAGGCCATTCCGGCTGTTTTGAAGCATCTCAAAGCACTCATTGTTTCGGGTTGACTTGATGTCTCTTGCGTGCCATGAGTTATCGTACATGGGTGTTGTTTTTGACCAGATATGACTAATGCCAGCAAATTCTTTCTTAGGAAATGATCATGATTATTCCCTATTTGCATTTAGAGCTTCCAGGGAAACATATTTTGGTCTTTGTGCTCTCTCAAAGTAATAGTTCAAACAACTATTACCCTCGGCCATCCAATAAGTTTGTTTCTTCGTCAGGTTTGGAGAAATGTAGCATTCCATCACTTGCTCAGCAATGGATGCTCTGCAGTGAATGGGTGCCGTCAGAATGAGAGTCCAAACAGCTGATTAAAACATCACAATAATCCACATTTAACTTCAAACCATTGCTTCTGTCTGCGATATGAATCCATCATGCATAATAATGCTTCCTTCAGTGAAAAGTCATCTGCTGAATCAGGAGAGAAATCTGCACTGATAAAACACTGTTTACAAGCCAAAACACTTCTACACAAATATGTGGGCGGGTTTTGTTGTGAGAGACAACAGGAGATGGGCTTTTACAATGGAAGAATCTTTATTATGTCCTGTTTTTTTTTTAAAGCAATGGTTTGAAGTTAAGTTTATTGTGGTGTTTTATCAGCTGTTTGGACTCTCGTTCTGACGGCACCCATTCACTGCAGAGCATCCATTGCTGAGTAAGTGATGGAATGCTACATTTCCCCAAATCTGACGAAGAAACAAACTCATCTACATCAAAATTTCAAGAAAATATATATTTTCATTTTGGGTGAACTATTTCTTTAAAAATAATTGCTCTGAAAGATTATTTTCTGCAGCGATGCACAGAAGAACTGTTTTAGGTTTCCAAAAGAACATTTAAGTGGACATTTCTTAAAAAAACTGTTTTCATTCTTAATCCGACGAACATTTGAATAAACTAAAGAACCTTTTTCCACTATAAAAAAACCTTTTGTGGACGTTAAATGTTCTTCGTGGAACCATTGATGCCAATAAAGGACAATTAATTGTATTAATGAGTTAATTAATGCCACTGTTTTCTGTGTTGTTTGGGGAGTTGAGCAGTAAAACAAGAATTCAGAGATGAAATATTTCTGAAGGGAGTGTTTGAAGAGAAGCAGATCTGTAGAAGAAAGGGCGGTCTGCGCATTGAATGTGTTCTTGGGCCTGTACCAAACATCTTGTGTCAGTGAGGCTGTTTTTTACACTTCTGTAGCATTTATTTTTCTCCCTGAAGCTCGTCAAGGTCTCTTGCACCAAAACAGTCATAATTTAGTTGAACATGATCATTTTCAGCGCTCTTCACTGATCTTTTTAACTTGTGAGCTCCATTCCAAGTGCACTATATTCCAAAGCACAGCTCTCAAATCTCATGTGCACTTACTTTAGTCTATTACATTCAAATATGTCGAATAGAGATCATGCACAGTGCTTCAGAAGACATGGAATATAACTTAAATAAAGGTCATTGGGGTACGCTTTTCTATTTCTGGCTTTCTAATTCAAAATTGAATATTTCATTCAATGTGCTTTGCGTTTCTTTAATGACTCGCTAGCCATTTCTGAATAAAAACATCCTGTTTTACATAATATGATGTCAGAATTTGATAGAAAACTGTCAGGATCTGTATCTTTGCTTGTGTTTTACGAGAATCCCGTGACTTTGTCAGTTGGGGTGGTGACGAACGGTTAAACCATGTGTGATGTTGTTACCAGAAAGACACATGGGACCCGATCACAAACAACAGCTACTCTAGTACACCGACTCGTGGTCATTCAGGCTGTTTACGGCCCATTGTGTTCTGAAGTGTTACATTGTAACATTATTCAGCATTCTAGAATGTTGAGTGCAACATTGTTAACCAAAACATTAATATGCATATTTGCACTTGCAATAAAAACAGGCTTTTTCTTGCTGTTTTGTAATGTTTTTGTGTTTGAAGAGTGTGCTAGACATACTCACACATTCACAACTTCCCAGTTCATTCAGACACGCATCACATATCTGTAGCTTTTCCACTCCTCTGTCAAAAGTCTATTGTGTGAGGATTTGTTTATTGCAGAACTGATGTAATTTCACTGGTACACCTCCCTTTAAAGTCAAAACAAGGAGTCACGATCTGTATCCGTTCTTCCAGAACAGCGGTTTCAGAGAGAGAAGTTATTAATTCAGACCGAGTCAGCAGGTATAAGGAAAGACGGGAAATTACCTTTGGTAAATGATTGGCGTGTAGATGAGACGCACGTAAACTTTTTTAGTGCAAAGCCTGTTTCTTTCATAATGCCCTCAAATGATCTATTGTGAAATAACATGAACATTTTTACAGTTTATTAAAAATTCTTATTACATTGTATTAAATCTTGGCATGTGCCATTATAGAAATTACAAAGAAATGGGAAATATCACATTGAAATAAAATGACTGGAATAGTATTTTATTTACAACTTTTTTTAAACATTCTACTTAATTTTTAAAGTGTAGATGACCGATTTTATAAATCTGTATTATCAACTTGTTTTTAACATAATACTAAAATTATGTATTTTATATATATATATATATATATAAAATCTGTATTATGTACAAACTTTTCATGCTTCGATTAAAACTGAGCTCAAAATAATTTAACATTTTGATACTTTTATATTCATTTTCTAATGTTATTTTCTATAACTTGCCATTGAAAACAGAACTGAGTGCATTTATCTGCTTCAGATGTAAATAATTAAATAGTTTGATAATTATATTGTGCATATCTAATCACAACACCTCTGAAATGTCTGTGCTCTGCTAATCTGAATTTCTCTCTTCTTCTGTGTGTGTTTCCAGACTCATTTTAATTGCTAAATCCACACAGAGTAGTTTGTGAGATCAGCTCAAGTTTGTGTTCTGTTCAGGAGCCTGTGTTGTCGTCCCTTGTGTAGTGGTTAAATTTAGGATAGAAATGCGATAAGAGTGGATCGGCTTGAAACCAGAACTCTGCCCAGCCCTAGTTAGAGAGCCGAGCGGTCCGTCTCAGTGCATTGAGGACACACCATGACCCTGTAAACAATAGAAACACAGCAAACACTGACCCAGCCCCCTCTGTGCTGCATGTGCATTGATTATATTCTGCTGTCTCAAGTGTGCACGACGATGCACACACACACACACGCATGCAAGCGCACCAGCTGATCTGCCGTTATTGTTTTGCAGCTGTCACAGAGGCTTCAAAGCGGTGTGTGTGTGTGTGTGTGTGTGTGTGAGCATGTTATCATCTGACATTCATATCTTTAATTGTCGCTTTGACTGAGAGTGAACGTTGAGGTTAAACCGTCTTGATTTGAGAGCCGTTTCTGCACGACTGTGACGTTTGACACATGCTTTTCTCCGAGAGAGAGAACAAGAGGCGAAGGAGGAGGTCTGAATATCTTCTATTGCAGTTCAGTCCTCCAGAGCCAGACACAAACATCAACCTTTATGACACCCAGAAAATTGCAGATTTACTCTAAATTATACACACGTCTGGAAGCAAACAGACACGTGTGAGACCAGCAGACTCTGAAATGATTCTCGATTGTTTTTTTGCATCTTTGTGGTCGTCTTCTTTGAGGTTCAGAGCGTCTTTACTGGCACTTGGTAAGTTTAAGTAATGCCTTTTGTATTTGGGGGGTGTTATTGGATGCATATTGTGAACTTATAGACAGTAGATTAATTGGATGTTTGAAGGAATTTGGTGAGTTTAATGTTTCTTGCTTTTTTTAAATGTTATTGGAAGCATTTTGCTAATTTAACACATTGGCAACAGATTAATTGAGCGCCTGCAGATTTTTTGAGTTCTTTTAGTTATATCTTTTAAGGTATTTGGTGAGTTTAAGTAATGTTTTTTGGGATGTTAATGTTATTAGATGCATATTGTGAATTTAACATCGGCAGTAGATAAACTGCAGACTTGCACATTTATAGATTCTGTTGGATGTTTGGAGGCATTTGATGAGTTTAAATAATGTTTCTTGGATGTTTTGTATGCATTCTGCCTATTTCAATAGCAAGCAATAGATTAGTTGCACATTTTGAAAGGTTCTGTTGGTTGTTTGTTTGAAGACATTTGGCCAGTTTAAGTAATATTTCTTGTTTTTGGGATATTATTGGATGCATATTGCTAACTTTAGTAACATATAGACAGTAGATTAGTTGAGAATTTTACAGATTCTGTTAATTGCTTAAGTCTTTGGTTTTTGTGTGTTTTCTTGTTTTTTTGCAAGTCAAGCATCACTGTTACTAATATTCATACTGAAGATTATTATATTTACATGCATATCCTGCACACATGCATGATACCTCAAATCAAGGACATTAGTAACTGAACAGTACCTGCAACACCCTAACATCAAGCAAGCATTGCTCAAAAAACACCAGTAAATGTGAAGATCCTGTCTTGTATTTTCTGTAAAATCCTCTTTTCAGTCTTAGTAGGATGTAGTTTATTGCGGCTGTGGCATGTGTCTGTACGTTTCCTTCGGCTGTGATCAAATGCATATTTAAACCTCCGCTGTAATCAGCGTTTTCTCTCTTCAGTTGTGTGTGTGTGTGTGTGTGTGTGTGTGTGTGTGTGTGTGTGTGTGTGTGTGTGTGTGTGTGTGTGTGTGTGTGTGTGTGAGAGTGGGCCGAGATCAAAGCACACACACACACACACACACACGTGCCATTCAAGACTCAATCTGTCCTACTTCAAAGTGCACAGGGATCGTAGATGCAGCATGTGTGTGTTTGCACTGTTGATATAGAACAACCTCAACAAAACATTTGATTTGAGGAATCAAAGCATGCGCTGAACTTTAATACTTAGGGTTAGAGATTTGCTCACATAATAGTCATGCTTATTGTTGCAAACCGCAATAATAATTTCATGGCCAAGCATTCAAGTAGCAATCAAATCCTAATGAATAAAATCAAACGTAATATTCTCGTTCGCTCATTAAATGCTTTATGAAGGTTTTGCATGTTGTTTAGATGGAGTTTGTGCACTTAAGTTAATTGCTTTTTTTGTAGAAACCCTGGTTGCAATCTCTTCCTAATGGAATTTAATCTCAAGTTTTAGACGTGAATAATATAACGGTGCCTGGTAAATGAATACCTTTGTGATTGGGAGAATTTGATTATGGCTTGTGTTTTCCATCTGCTTGCAGATTTATATCCTCAGGTTCTTGGAATCGTTGAGGAATTTCATACCCTCATTGGAAACTTTTGGAAATATAACAATTGGGTCGTTGGCCATATTGTGGAAACCCACAGAACTGGAACGTTTGCGTGTTTTAAATGTTCCTTTCTGAGCGTCTCCTCATTCCTGAAGCAGTGTATTGAAGGAAAAAGAAGCATTTGACCTTTAGTGGCCATTGCATTCTGGGAGAGCCCTGCAGGGATCAATGAACGTTTGGGTAATTAGCTGCCTGCCATTGTTCTGAGGTGAGAAGGAATCTGGGTCTGTATGGAAATCCAGCGTTGTTTCCAATCCAGTGGTTCAAAGCAGACATGTTTCACACATATACATGAGCTGTAATGCTGCTATGCATAATTGTCAAAACGTCTCAATTAATCCCTGATGGCCATTCTTTGTACCTGTATGTTAAACCGTGATTTATGCCATGATATTTAGCATCATGTGCTGTTGTGTTGTGGTTCCAGACGGGCATAAACCCTAATGAGGAGAAGTGGGCCAGACGCCTGCCATACGTTTATCTCCCGGAGGACTTCAGCGACGTCTCAGACTCGAGCCTCGAGGCGTTCTGGAGACAAAACCACATCAAAACACTCTAAACACGTCCTCTAGAGCCGCCAAGAACCAATTAAAAACCAATTAGACAAAGTGATGCAATTAATTAGTGGCTTTTCATTGGTGGTATTTGTTACTTAAGTGATGATTTTTAATATTCTGGTTAATAAAATCACACAAACGTTTTATTTATTTAAATAAATCAATATTTTTTTCAGCAAGGATGCATTAAATTGATCAAAAGTGACATTAAAGATATTTATAATGTGACAAAAGATTTCTATTTCAAATAAAAGCAGTTCTTTTGACCTTACTACTCATCAAAGAATCCTGACAAATACAATGCATCACAGTTTCCACAAAAACACGAAGCAGTACAACTAGCTTTAACATTGATAATAATGAGAAATGTTTCTTGAGAAGGATCACGTGACACTGAAGACTGGAGTAATGATGCTGAAAATACAGTCATAAATTAGATTTTAAAATAGATCCACATAGAAATGAGTTATTTAAATAGTAATAATAATAACTCTATTTTTGATCAATTAAATGAAGAGACATCTTTGAAAAATAGAAATAGCCAAACTTTTAAATGGTAGTGTAATGATCACGTTTTCTTCTTGTACCTGGTGTAATTGCTCTCTTTTATTGGCTTGATGTTGATATACTGAATCATTTATGAAGCTGACAGCATGCTGCAGTTTTAATCTGTTTTGTAAAATCATCCTGTTGCGCTCATATCTGTTCCAATATAATGATATGAGGGGGAAAAAACACATAAATATAAGCCCTGTAAGATATCGCGTGTGTTTTTTTTCTCTTCGGTTTCTCTGCTTTAGGGTCTCTATTCATCTATATATTGCTCATAAAATGCTCGTCCCGTTGTGCTGGTGAATGTGCCGCGTCGCGCCATGTCTTTAAAATCCACACCGGCGGCGTCATTCGGCGTCTGTCCGCAGCGCCCAGCAACCACTCTGCCGCGCCACAGAGCGCCATCTGCATTATTTTATATTAAATAACATAATATTTGGGTCAAACCATTGTTAGTACATAATACCAAGATACCACTGCTGCAAAATACTGTACACATTAGTTTTACAGCTTGAATAAAATGTAAACATATAGAATTAAATGTATAATAAACATAATCCTTTAATTTTTTTTATTTCTCTTGAGATATTTTTACATACGCAAATATTACAGTATAGGCCTATGTAACAATTGTCTGTCGTGATTACATTCACTGTCGTCGGTTGCTACCTACTGGATATACCAGGACACAACCGTTACAACACACTTCAGGTCATGTATTAGTATAGATGGTGTGCGATACCTCGAGTTGTTCTAGACGTGGTGCTGCTCGTTCGGTGTGCGACCGCCTTAATATTCCTGTCGTTAATGAGAACGGATTCCTGAACGTGTTCTGTTTGTTCTCCGGGGTTCCGCCGTTGCCATGGCGACGGAATCCCCCACCAAGCTGGCGGAAACCCCTCTGTCCTTCAGCTGAGGCTAATTGAGAGCGAGTCAGCCGTGGTTGTGTGTATCGGCCCCGTGTCGCTCCCTCCGAGCGCCTTTTGTTTGCAAGAACAGCCGGAGAACCCATAGCAGGGGCAGTCGTGGCCTAATGGATAGAGCGTTGGACTTGAAACCCGAGGTAACCCAAGGTTGGGGACTGAGGTGAGACCCTTGAGCAAGGCACCGAACCCCCAACTGCTCCCCGGACGAACCCCCACTGCTCCAGGTGTGTGTGTGTGTGTGTGTGTGTGTGTGTGTGTGTGTGTGTCCACTGCTCCAGGTGTGTGTGTGTGTCCACTGCTCCAGGTGTGTGTGTGTGTCCACTGCTCCAGGTGTGTGTGTGTGTCCACTGCTCCAGGTGTGTGTGTGTGTGTCCACTGCTCCAGGTGTGTGTGTGTGTGTGTGTGTGTGTGTCTCCACTGCTCCAGGTGTGTGTGTGTGTGTCCACTGCTCCAGGTGTGTGTGTGTGTGTGTGTGTGTGTGTGTGTGTCCACTGCTCCAGGTGTGTGTGTGTGTGTGTGTGTGTGTGTGTGTGTGTGTCCAATGCTCCAGGTGTGTGTGTGTGTGTGTGTGTGTGTGTGTGTGTGTCCACTGCTCCAGGTGTGTGTGTGTGTGTGTCCACTGCTCCAGGTGTGTGTGCACTTGGATGGGTTAAATGCAGAGAACACATTTCAGTCCTCATTATACTCTGTATAATTGTGTATGTGACAAATAAAGCTCATCTGAGCTTAATTTGTCATTTGTATTTGTAGCAGTTCTAAATCTATTCTATTTACCGGGATAATCATAATATCTACCATAATACAATATGAATTCATTGTTGTTGCTATGAATAGCTTTGCACTTGTAAATATTGGTCTACAAAGGGATCTGTTTAACTACATTTCTCAGTTTAACTGCTTGCTGCTTTTTAGTACAAAGGCTAGTATATTAGTTAAAAGCAGGTTAGTAATGACGAATGCAATGTTACATTTCACTGACGATATTTCAGCAATCAAGTTTTGGGTCTCATGGGTGTTGAATCTGAATTAGTGATGCGTAATTCATAAATTAATTACTCTTGGGAGTGGGGGTTAAATAAGTGTAATACGAAATATGTTGCGAGAATATTGTTGTGCTGTGAAGTAAATTAAACTTATAGTACAAAATTAATTTCTGTTGTGTGTCGGGTTGTATTGGTTTTGGGAGCCGGTTTAAATTGCTCTTGTGAGTCGAATTAAGTCAGTATGAATCACTCATGGGAGTCATGTTGAATCGCTCATGATAATCGGATTTGAATCACTCATGGGAGTCATGTTGAATCGCTCCTGATAATCGGATTTGAATCACTCATGGGAGTCATGTTGAATCGCTCCTGATAATCGGATTTGAATCACTCATGTTGAATGGATAATCGAGAATCACTCATGGGATGTTGAATCGCCTCCTGATAATCGGATTTGAATCACTCATGGGAGTCATGTTGAATCGCTCCTGATAATCGGATTTGAATCACTCATGGGAGTCATGTTGAATCGCTCCTGATAATCGGATTTGAATCACTCATGGGAGTCATGTTGAATCGCTCCTGATAATCGGATTTGAATCACTCATGGGAGTCATGTTGAATCGCTCCTGATAATCGGATTTGAATCACTCATGGGAGTCATGTTGAATCGCTCCTGATAATCGTATTTGAATCACTCATGGGAGTCATGTTGAATCGCTCCTGATAATCGTATTTGAATCACTCATGGGAGTCATGTTGAATCGCTCCTGATAATCGGATTTGAATCACTCATGGGAGTCTTGTTGAATCGCTCCTGATAATCGGATTTGAATCACTCATGGGAGTCTTGTTGAATCGCTCATGATAATCGGATTTGAATCACTCATGGGAGTCATGTTGAATCGCTCATGATAATCGGATTTGAATCACTCATGGGAGTCATGTTGAATCGCTCCTGATAATCGGATTTGAATCACTCATGGGAGTCATGTTGAATCGCTCCTGATAATCGTATTTGAATCACTCATGGGAGTCTTGTTGAATCGCTCCTGATAATCGTATTTGAATCACTCATGGGAGTCTTGTTGAATCGCTCCTGATAATCGGATTTGAATCACTCATGGGAGTCATGTTGAATCGCTCCTGATAATCGGATTTGAATCACTCATGGGAGTCATGTTGAATCGCTCCTGATAATCGGATTTGAATCACTCATGGGAGTCATGTTGAATCGCTCCTGATAATCGGATTTGAATCACTCATGGGAGTCATGTTGAATCGCTCCTGATAATCGGATTTGAATCACTCATGGGAGTCATGTTGAATCGCTCCTGATAATCGGATTTGAATCACTCATGGGAGTCATGTTGAATCGCTCCTGATAATCGGATTTGAATCACTCATGGGAGTCTTGTTGAATCGCTCCTGATAATCGGATTTGAATCACTCATGGGAGTCTTGTTGAATCGTTTCTGATAATCGGATTTGAATCACTCATGGGAGTCTTGTTGAATCGCTCCTGATAATCGGATTTGAATCACTCATGGGAGTCATGTTGAATCGCTCTTTGGGATTCGGATGTGAATCTGTAGAGCCAAACGAGTAAGCAAAGCCAACTGAATCATTCTGAATGTTAATGCTCTGACTCATTTGAAGTGAATGAAATGCACTCAAGACCACAGAACTAGTTTCCCACAATGCACTGAACTTGACCTTACATTTCAAGTGAGATGAATGAACCAGAAGTAATATTACCATCTCTTTATTATTTCTTTAAAGACTCATTATTTGATCAGCCTGACAAAAATGTAGACACAAATGGCATTTAAATGACAAAATAACCATGTTTCTAAGATAACTAGACACCACCTCAGAGTAGAGTTCATGAGACAATGCAGCATACTACTGTTTGAAAGTGTTGCATACTATTTTATGTGCAATAGCATGAAGTGTGAAGTAAGCAGGACGTTAGGATTGTATTCAGTGCCTTTGTGTGTGCAAGTTCAAATATCTCCCCCTCCTCATGTGAAAGTCCTTGTGTCCTCTCCACAGATCCGTGAAGAGCTCTCTGCTCCATCTTCAGCTGCCTAAGACGTGAACCCCAGAAAGTCTCTTAATGAATCAGTATTCGCCGCTCGATGCCATGGCGTTCAAGTGAGTAGTTGTTTTCCACATCTATATGTTGAATGCGTCCTCTGTCGTCCTGCTGCTTGTCATGTATGATCTCAGTCCCTATCATCAGGTTAGGTGGGATGCGGGGCGAACGCATGGAAAGCATTGGCATATAAAGGGTCTTTTCTCCAAAGGGCCCCTCGGAGACGTTTGGCATTCGCATGGAAGCTGATTTGCATTCAATCTTGGCCGAGTCGAGTTTTCTGATGCTGGCTGCTCTCTTGTTTTTCTGTTTGGTTCTTTCTCTTTTTCTCTTTCTTTCCTGCTTGCCTTTGCCAGTTAGAAGACAATAAGGAATGGAAAAGATGAGTGTTTTCAGAAGGTGTTAGTTAGATGAGGGTGTTTTGAAAGAGTTTGACACACAAATTGAGTCTTTTTGACAATGCACTGTAGTCTATGAGCTGAAATGTTCTCTGTGCAAGTATTGGTGCATCCTGAAATGTGTCAGAATCATAATTCATAACCAGTGCAAGTATAAGCTTGGTTTGTTTCTGTGCAAAGGAGTGCTGTGGAATCAAGTAGGGCTGCATGCATGATATTGGGTAAAAAAAAACCAGATTTTTTATTATTAACTTATTATGGATTAATTTATTAATAATTTATAATTTTCTGAGCACAATGCAGAAGCTTTTTTTTGCATACAGGAATTTTCAACGGTTTAGTTAAATAGCTATATTTAATTAAGAATTATAGAATAATTTGTGGGGTTATTTGAGAGTGCATCTGCATAGAAAATAAAAATAATTCAAAAAGCTAAAAAAAATCTACATCTTACCATACTTGTAGCCATTATTTATTTTTTATTTTTTTGTTAGAAAATACAAAAAAGTTAGTTTTTTATTTAATTTGTTTTATTTAATTTTAGTTAAGTTTTTAGTTAATTTTGTCATTTTAAGTCGTGTTTTCATATTTTATTTTTAATTTATATCAAATAAAAATAATAATAAACCATGAAATAAACTATATTATCAGGGTTGAACAATCTGAGTATGATTTTTTTTCATTGTAATTTTGGTTAAATAAAATTTTTAAACTAAATGTATTTAGAAAATCTATCAATATAATTTTTTGTGCAACTGTAAAATTTGTTAGAATTTCTTAATTTCCAAACTTTAAACTAAAGCCTGGATTTTCCCGTCTGAACAAGTCCGTGTTTGATGGTCACAGTATCCCATGTTTTTAGTTTCAGGCTTTATTCTATCCAGTCGGAGGATATCAAACATGATTTCGGATGATTTCAGAACACATATGTTTTCATCTCTCACGCATCTCCTAACAACAAGGCGCATGTTTCTGAGTTTGTTCATTGTGATCGGAACAACTCTGGTAGTTTATGATCCTCGGTCGTGTAGTGTATGATGCCCAGTTTTCCTTCGTCACTATTTATAAAGTTGGTAAGTGTATGACTTACCGTGTTTCAAAATCTGTTCAGATATTAAAAGTCGATGCAGTGTATTCAACCCTTAAGATGCTGAAACACCGTATCATGAGCTGCTCATGTGTAAATGAACTGAAACTCGCAGCTCACATATTTAATTAAAATATAGCCTTTGATTGCATTAAGCCACACCATGGCATCGTTTGTATTCTGATATATGATGCAGCTTTGGATCGAGTGTCACCGTCTGCATTTGCCGGCTTGTGTAGAATTATATTTTGGCATAAGAGTTTCCTTCATGCTTATAGTCCAGTGGGATGCTTTTAGTTTTTATGCCAAGGCTCTGGAAAGCTTTGAGTTGACTGGATAGTAATGTGATGCATGCTGATTTCAGTGTCTCTGGTGAAAGAGTGGCTCTTGATGTCAGACGTTCACAGCTTCAGCCGGGGGGGGGGGGGGTTAATGAAGTCGTCCATCACGCTGACGTCTCTGTTAACGATTGAAGGCTGTCAGCGTCTCACATGCACACAAACTCTCGTTTCCATTCTGTGGAAAGTGTTGCGTCGGCTCTTGTAAATCTGCACAGATAGCCGAAACAGCATAATTTAATGCGTTTCCCTGATTTTCAGATGAACATGATTTTCTTGTTTTCTAATAGTGTCAGCAGTGCTGAGGTCTGAGTCTCGTTTAGAAGGTGTTTCGGGTTGCATCTTAAGGACACGTCTCATAGTAACTAGATCTTTAGTTGGGAGAATTCATTTTTATTCAGTTATGTGCTGTTTATTATATGCTATATTGTGAATTTAGTCATGACTTGTGACTAAAAGGCGTGAAGTACGACATGCAGTGAACTTTATTGTATATCTCCATTCCCTTATTGCTATTAGAAAATGTTTACAAAATAAAAAACAATTTAAGCAACTTTCCTTTAAAATTGTTATTACTGTCTATTATTATTATTATATATTTAGTTTTATTTAAATATAATAATAGTAGTTATTATTATTATTATTATATTAGATATTGGGGTCAATTCCAGTGTTATTTTAGTATTAGTAAGATACTCTTAAACAAAATAATAGTTTATATTTCATTTTATTTTATTTTTATAAATGAAGTTTGATTTAAAAATTAAAAAAATTGTAAGTTTGTTGTTTTAGGCAGTTTTCATGTTTAGAATTTTGTTTTTTAATATAAATTAAACAAGTGAAATATTTTTATGTTTTTATATTTTATTAAATTTTATTTATTTAAAATAACAAAATGTTTATTTTATGGTTTTAGTTTAGTTAACTAACAACCCTGAGAAAGTCATATAATAGTGACGGTAATAATAATAATAATTATTATTATTTAGTTCATATAATATATTCATAGAATAGTATTAACAATTATTAATATTAAAAATCACATTAATCACAATGTAAATTGTATTAATATTAATTATTAGTGATATTGTTCATAATGTTTATAATATTATTGGCATTGTCATTGAGTGTCATTAATAAATAAAATAATATTTAACAGTATTTATTAAACAAATGTATTATTTCTGAATGTTAACCTGTTGATGAAAAAGATCAGAGGTAACCTAGCAACCGTTGCAGGGGTCTGATCGGAGGCCCCGATCCAGCCGTCCTTTGTATCGCCTGCGCTCGTGGGTTTTGCAGCACAATTGTTTGTGTGAAGGAATGATAAATGTGCTGCCAACGAGTATGAGAATGAGAGATGCTCGCTGTCATCGCTCCAGAACAAAGACGCTCTACACAAAACCACTTGAGATTCATGTCTGTTTGAATGTGTGTCTGTCTTCCTCTCTCTCGCGCTCTCTCTCTCTCTCTCTCGCTCTCTCTCTCTCTCTCTCTCTCTCTCGCTCTCTCTCGCTCTCTCTCGCTCTCTCTCGCTCTCTCTCGCTCTCTCTCGCTCTCTCTCGCTCTCTCTCGCTCTCTCTCACTCTCTCTCGCTCTCTCTCGCTCTCTCTCGCTCTCTCTCGCTCTCGCTCTCGCTCTCTCTCTCTCTCTCGCGCGCTCTCTCTCTCTCTCTCTCGCTCTTTCTCTCTCTCTCGCTCTTTCTCTCTCTCTCGCGCTCTCTCTCTCGCTCTCTCTCTCTCTCTCTCTCTCGCTCTCTCTCTCTCGCTCTCTCTCTCTCGCTCTCTCTCGCTCTCTCTCTCTCTCTCTCTCTCTCTCTCTCTCTCTCTCGCTCTCTCTCGCTCTCTCTCGCTCTCTCTCTCTCTCTCTCTCTCTCTCTCGCTCGCTCTCTCTCTCTCGCTCTCTCTCGCTCTCTCTCGCTCTCTCTCGCTCTCTCTCTCGCTCTCTCTCGCTCTCTCTCGCTCTCTCTCTCTCTCTCTCTCTCTCTCTCTCTCTCTCTCTCTCTCTCTCTCTCTCTCTCTCTCTCTCTCTCTCTCTCTCTCTCTCTCTCTCTCTCTCTCTCTCTCTCTCTCTCTCTCTCTCTCTCTCTCTCTCTCTCTCTCTCGCTCTCTCTCTCAATCAAAATGCAGTTTATTTTATTAGGTTAAAAATAAAGCTGGCTAACACAATACAAACATTATAACATAATAAATCATCTGTTTTTGCTAATAAACTCTTCATATATTCTCTTAGTTAAAGCAAGAGTTATAAAATGGAATCAAATTTCTCAAATGATTAGACATTTTATGAATGCACATTTCACAAATTAATACAAATTTAATTATATTGTGCCATTTCAGAAAAATTTGAATATTATTTGAAAATAAATCTATTAAATTCGTACAAAAATGTAATAATAAATAAACATTAGATTGTAATGTGCAATCTCAAAAAGTTTTGAACTTTTTTTTATATATATAAATCTTTAATTGTATATTAAATTAATTAAATGTAGATGGATAAATATTAAATTGCATATAATTTGTTAAAAATAAAATGTAATGGTGCCATTTAAAATTCTAAAAATAATCAATATTAAATTAATAAAACAAAATGTAATCAATACATTTTCATGAATAAAATTTAATTACATTGTGCCATCTTAAAAAAAATTGAATATTATAAAACAAATTGAATCGATATTATTGGAATGGAAAATGTAATTAATAGCAAGTGTCATATTTTTTTTATTTTTTATTACATAGTATTTTGCATCTCCAAAAATATTTAGAAAACCTAAGTAAAGATAAATAAATATTAAAATATATAAAAATGTTAAATGTAGATCAGCAGTAATAGAGTTGATGTGTTAAGAGGTAATTTAGTCATTCCAAGCCTCGCTCAAGGTCATGTCATGAAGAGAATTACTGCTGATATTTCTACTAATACTAGTTGTTTACTATATCGAATCATGGTAAAAGGTCAAGGGTTGATGAGTTCAGATGGCCGTCTTCTCTAAACACACTCTGCTGTTTGAACGTTGTTTTGTGATGATCATGTGGTTTTCTGTGTTGTGAGGAAGAGGAAGATGAAGAGGGTTTGCTTGTGTTTGTCTGTAAATCCAGATTTGGCTTCTTGTTCACAGTAAACAGAAATCCCTTCACTCTCAGTACAAACCCGTGTAATCCCGTTCACCCCCCGCTTATGCAAATTAATTTTTTCTTTCTTTCAGGAAATATGGCGGCTGATTTTTTTTTTGTGGAGCAAAACGCTTTTTGGGGAGATTTAGGCTTTTTCTAAGCTGCATTCAGAAGTGAGTTATTAAAGCATTTACTGACGGTGCTGATCAGCATATGAACAGTCGAGATCATGTGACCCTGATTTAGGCGTAGGTCAAAGGTCAAGCTCCAAACGGCAAGCAGCTGTGGTGTGAGACTGAATCATTTACACATATGAATCGTTTCCTGAAGTCTTTAGGAAATCTGGAGTTACTCGAGGGGAAGGTAATAAATGTCATTTAATGCTTCCTCTGTGGAAGAACAAAAAGAGGTTTTAGACCGATCGTTCATGCTTTTATCCGTGTAATGGAAATAAACGAGGACTTAGGCTGATGATTAGCTTTAAGAAAGACCAAAAAGAGTAGTTTACATGACTTGACTTCAGTGTCACATGATCACTTTATATGAGAAGCAATTTTATAAAAACAAAAACTTTTGTAGCGTTGCACAATTTAGTCTCTCTCTCTCTCTCGCTCTCTCTCTCTCGCTCTCTCGCTCTCTCGCTCTCTCTTTCTCTCGCTCTCTCTTTCTCTCGCTCTCTCTCTCGCTCTCTCTCTCGCTCTCTCTCTCGCTCTCTCTCTCGCTCTCTCTCTCGCTCTCTGTCTCGCTCTCTGTCTCGCTCTCTGTCTCGCTCTCTGTCTCTCGCTCTCGTTCTCTCGCTCTCTGTCTCGCTCTCTGTCTCTCGCTCTCGCTCTCTCGCTCGCTCTCTCGCTCTCTCTCTCTCTCGCTCTCTCTCTCGCTCTCTCTCTCGCTCTCTCTCTCTCTCGCTCTCTCTCTCGCTCTCTCTCTCGCTCTCTCTCTCGCTCTCTCGCTCGCTCTCTCTCGCTCTCTCGCTCTCTATTCTATTATAAACATTTTATAAATTATGAAATGTTAATGTTCAAAATAATTATATTTGTATAGTACAATAAAATGCAGCTCAGTGTTTCACAGGGTGGCATATGACAAATATAGAAAAATATTAATACAAAATAATACAAGTATTATCATCATTATATTTAAAAAAATCTTGTGATAATTCACTATAGAATATTTAATAATAACAATATGATTATAAAATGCATTATACAAATAATTATAAATAAAATGCAGCTCAAAGTGTGGGGTGGCATATGAAAAATATAGAAAGATAGTACTTAGAAAAAAACATTGTTACAAATAATAATAATATTTAAAATAATAATATTAGCATAAAAATATTAAATTAAGAAGTTTGTATTGTAATTTATAGTAAAATATAAACTATAGACTATTTATAAAACAAAATATAATTATAATGATAAATGTAGTACAACTGTAAAATTACAATATTAATATTCAATACTCATTTTAAAATGCTGAAATATCAAGCTTTTATTCTGGTGGAAAATTTGATTATTAGTTTTTTTGGCTGAAAATGAAATAAACACCAAGCCATTTGGTTATATTTTGATTAATCGTGCAGCTCTATCCTCAGCTATACCCCTCATATCTAGTTTATGTGATGAAAACATGTATAATAACCAGGTTGCTGTCAATGTTTGAATGTTGTGAATTAATCAAGCGCAAACTTTGAGATTTATGCTAGAAGGGAAGATTGTCAGAAGTCTTCAGGAAACTCTTCTGTCTCCTCTGAGAGCAATAATAATAATATCATGCTCTTGTGTCGTAGTGCCAGTCGTCTTCTCATCAATCACACGCGTTTGTTCTCCGATCAGCTTGAACAATCGAATAGTCGTGTCAGTGTTGATAAAAGCGTGAGGGCGACCCGTGACAGCTTCACTTCCTCCGGCTCTGTTTGAGCGTGACTGACGGCTCTATCGCCGGATGTTGTGTGTGGAAAGAGACGTGACCTTTGACTCGTAGCTCATCAGTGGTCTGACCGGAGATCCCGACACCTGCCACAGCGGAAGGACGCTCTGAATGTCTCTTATAACAAACAGATGAAGAAATCTTCTCAATGGATCGTTTTAGTCTTTTGTAGCTTAGAATTGTTACTATTATAATTATTATTATTGTAATTATTATAAATAATTGTATTATTATTTATTAGAGTAAATTTTGTTCTTAGTTTCTTTATTCATTTTATTCCTTTTTCTTTCTTTGTAATTTTCATTTTTTTATAATTTTTTATTTAAAAAAAAAAAAAAAAAGTATAATGTTAGTTTTTTTGTCACCCTGAAGCAGTACTATACAAATAAGTGTTATGTAATTTTTTCTTCATTAGAAAATAATTTCTTTTAATTTATATATTTCATATTTATTTTCTATATTTATTCATATTTTTCATTACTATTTTTCTGTCTTTTTTATTTACTGACCTGTGAATTACATTTATTTTATGCACAAAAGGACCTATATTATTTATTTATTTATTTACTTTAATGAATATTCTAAATTCTATAAAAAATAAAAAATATTTGTTTTTATATTTCACATTTATTTTCTATTCATTTTCTTGCTTATTCCTTGCTTATTCTTTAAATGCCTTCCTGGAATAATAATAATAACAATTATTATAATAATAATAATTATAGCAATTATTCCTATTGTTGTTGTCGCAGCATATTATATAACTGAATTGATATAATGATAAACAGCAGTATTTAAATGAAGATTAATTTGTGACTTTTTTGTAATCCTTTCAAGTGAATGATTATTTCAATCATTTGTGAAAAAAACAAAACAAACTAATTTACTAAACTTCATTTGTCATCCCTACATGCCACACACTAGGAGTGTTTTCATTGTGAGTGTATATAACTGTGATGTACGTTTTGTTGCACTAAACTGCAGCTTGTTGGAAGAAGTGTGTTTTTTAGTTGCTCTGATGATCAGCTAATTAGGCCTGAGTTCATTACACCTAAATATCATCACTCATATCTAACCAGATTTTCTGAAAGCAGTTTCTCAGGTAGTTGTGTTCCTCCACTGACTGATATATGTGACTCTTCTCAGACCGGATACACAGAGGATGCATCGCTCAAATGAAGCTCTGAAGGAATGAGCATGCAGTATAATGGGTAATTGTGTGTGTGTGTGCGCGGGCATTACGTACGCATGACTTGCTCTCTGGCTGGTTTATTCACCCCTCGACTCAGTCCCGTTAACAGACGCTTGAGCGCTTTCTCTCTGACCTACATTAAAGCGTATTACTGATTGTTTCTTCTGCAAAGGTTAATGATCTCGCTGATATTAACCAGAACCAGAACTAATCAAGAACACAGCGTGGTGGTTTTCAGCTTGTTAGTTTGATTTTGAAGCATGTAGTAGTTGTTAAAGTCTAGTCTGTGTTTGTGGTGGTTTATCTGGTGACTAAAAGCACATGGACCACACATCAGAAATTAATTACATTTATTCCTAATAAAGATTGACCGATAATCGTTTTACTGATATTTACTATTGTTTCTAGGGCTGGAAAATGTGGTGAAAAGGTTTTGTAATTTACATATCAAGATGATGATGATAATAATAAATGTATTATTAATAATAACAGTAATAATAACAATAATGGTAATTTATTCTACTGCTACTACTACTAATTATAAGCTAATAATAATATATTCTTATACTTAATTTGTATAGCGTCTTTCAAACATAAAATGCTTAGTGTTTCACAAGGTGCCATATGAAATATAGAAAAATAGTAATAAGAAAAATTAAACAAACTGAAGTGAAAAATTAGAAAATATATTATAATATTAATAAAATTAAAATATAAAAATATTGAATAATATTTTAATTGTAATTATTATTATTAATTGTTAATAATTGTAGTATTTCATAGTATAATAATAAACTGCTTAGATTAAATATCTGAAAAACTATTATTGGTCTCTATTGGGAAGAAATTGAATTGTCCGTTTATTTCTGATTATATTTTATTTTATATAATTTTATTGCATAAGAACTAAATCGCTTCCAGTACATTATCTGTCAGACCCGATGATTGGTGACCTCAGTTCTTAAACCACAGATATTGAAGCAGTTTTCTTAATCAGATATTGGTTTTATAATATCAAACTAGGGCTGTGCAATGAATCGCATGTTATTACCGGTAACGGCTCCGTGATTGGCGGTTAATCTCCATCACCTGTTTTCAAATGAAGCGGCAGTTAATACACAGATCTGTAGTTCACTGACGAGCTTGGCAATATCACGTTGAATATCGCAGATGAATCGCATTAGATTATGAATACGATATTGCCTGGTTCGTCAGTGAACTGCCGCTTCATTTGAAAACAGGTGATGGAGATTAACCGCCAATCACGGAGCCGGCTTTACTAACGAGATGTGCATGAGAATTTCATTCGATTAATTGCACAGCCCTTTATCAAACCCATAAACACCGTATCTAGAGTGACCAACTAAAACTTACCCCTCGGTTTGCACACAATAGCTACTTTAAACTGTTTAAAATGAATAGTTAATGATCTATGCAAAGATTATAAACTCCCTTGACACTTATCGGTGTTCTTAATTTGAAAATATTAGACTTTTTTGCCTGTTGTTAATATTATATTTGCTGTTGTTATTGCAAAAAACATGCTATGTTTTAGTGTTGTGATATGAAAACTAAGCTAAATGAAAACATTCAATAAATATAGGTTATCAGACATGTATAAATAATCAGTATCGGTTATAAAAAACAATATTGGTTGATCTCTAATTCCCTAGTGCTTGTGCTTTAAATGGCTCTTTTATACTGTAAGTGTTTTAAAGGTCCAGAAATGCATGCCTCATTGACTGGATGATAATAAGTATTTGCATGCTTATATGAATGATGCTTTTGTATTTGAGAGATTCTGTTCATGAGGTTATCAAATCTAAATGTAAATGAATGTGTAAAGCTGCTGAGCTCATCTTCCTGTGCCTTTAAGTGAACTGAAGTGAATCATGACGTGCGTTCAGACCCATGCCGTTTCACCAAACATGCTACAGTCCTATGGCACTGTTTTGAACGGTTTTACTGCTATAAACATGTCAAGCTATTGAAGAGCATCCAGCATCTTATGTCTGATCTTGCATCTATTCTCACATCTCTATGCTTCAAATTTAACACGTTGTTTATGTGAACGGAGGCATATTCACTGCAGTTCAGTCCAAACCGAGACACGCTTTAATGTCTGCTTGAGTGTTTTATAACTCTTCAGATGTTAATAAGTCTCTAAAATAGGCAATTAAAGCGCACCTATTATGCACTTTAGTTTTGACAATATATAATATTGGCCTTGGGTGTCCCCAGAATGTGTCTGAAGTTTCAGCTGGAAAATGTTTTGGAGTGTATCGCTTTGAATGCAAATGAGCTGCGTATTCCCGCCGCGTCCCCAGAAGAGGGCATCACGTGGGCATCACGTGGGCATATGTCTTTCTGCATTGCATA
>CM049884.1:25462573-25472573 GCA_027474115.1 Schizopygopsis malacanthus | reverse complement strand
ATTTATATGAAACAGTGATTTTATTATTATTTATTTTATTATTGATCAGTTATCATCAGGCGGTGTTTTCATAAGTTATCAGGTTATTTATATGAAACAGTGATTTTATTATTATTTTATTATTGATCAGTTATCATCAGGCGGTGTTTTCATAAGTTATCAGGTTATTTATATGAAACAGTGATTTTATTATTATTATTATTTATTTTATTATTGATCAGTTATCATCAGGCGGTGTTTTCATAAGTTATCAGGTTATTTATATGAAACAGTGATTTTATTATTATTTATTTTATTATTGATCAGTTATCATCAGGCAGTGTTTTCATAAGTTATCAGGTTATTTATATGAAACAGTGATTTTATTATTATTATTATTTATTTTATTATTGATCAGTTATCATCAGGCGGTGTTTTCATAAGTTATCAGGTTATTTATATGAAACAGTGATTTTATTATTATTTATTTTATTATTGATCAGTTATCATCAGGCGGTGTTTTCATAAGTTATCAGGTTATTTATATTAAACAGTGATTTTATTATTATTATTATTATTTTATTATTGAACAGTTATCATCAGGCGGTGTTTTCATAAGTTATCAGGTTATTTATATGAAACAGTGATTTTATTATTATTATTATTATTATTGAACAGTTATCATCAGGCAGTGTTTTCATAAGTTATCAGGTTATTTATATTAAACAGTGATTTGATTATTATTATTATTTTATTATTGAACAGTTATCATCAGGCAGTGTTTTCATAAGTTATTTTATCAGGATTATTATTATTATTTATATGAAACAGGCAGTGTTTTCATGATCAGGTTATTTATATTATTATTATTATTATTATTATTTTATTATTGAACAGTTATCATCAGGCGGTGTTTTCATAAGTTATCCAGGTTATTTATATGAAACAGTGATTTTATTTTTATTATTGAACAGTTATCATCAGGCGGTGTTTTCATAAGTTATCAGGTTATTTATATGAAACCGTGATGTTATTGTATTTAATCGGTCAGTCAGAAGAAGTCTGTTGTCTGATGTTCCTCTTTTAAACGCAGTGTATTTGGGGTTTCTGGTTAAATCTATGTTCTGAGGATATGATAAGTGTTTCTCTCCGATCAGAAGGAATGAAATGAAACGCTGTATCTGAAGAGCCGATGTAAGCGGTGCGTTGAGTCTTTGCTTCGGGCCGTTCAGTGTTTCATTTGATCTGTGTCTTATTATTATTATTATTACATTCACTCCATTTGTTTTCTTTCTGTCTTTGAATCCATTGAGCAATAAAGTGCAGCACGAATGAAAATCTGAAAAGGCTTTTGCTGAACACCTGCCGAACACATCCGTTTCCAATACTAATGCATTTCTTTTTAATATATTTCAGATCTGAGAGAAGGGTTATGCTGCTTTTATGCTTTTCATTTTTATATAGGCCGATATGTTTGTGTAAAATGTGTGTAAGAATAACAAATATTAGATAAAAATAGCTGCGTGTGTGCGTAAGAGTCACAAAGTTAAGTACAATGTTCAAAATTAACAATATATTTTACAAATAAAATAAAAATACAAAATATATCAAATAAATATATATTTTTAAATGTGTAAAGTTCAAGATTCAGAAGGTCAAGTGAAATGTTGAAAATTAGCAGATGTCTTAAATAAAATATTTAAAGTGAAAATAAAATACAGTAAAAATAATTTCAAAATATATAAAATACATTTTAAAATTGTAAATATATATATATATATATATATATTTAAAATGTGTAAAGTGTTTAAAATTACAAATATGGTAAATAAAAAATTATAAAATGTGAATAAAATACAAAAAATAAATGCATTTATACAATACATTTTTTAAATATAAATATATTTTTAAATGTCTAAGGTTCAATATTCACAAAATCAAAATGTTTTTAAAATTAAACAAATATAGAAACAAATAATCTAATTAAAATAAAATGCATATCAATAAAAAATATATATATATTTATTTTTTATATATAAAGTTCAATATTCACAAAGTCAGGTGAAATGAGTTTAAAATACATATGTATTTAATAAAAAATGAAATGCATTTAAAACAATTAGATACAAGATCCAGAAAATCCAGTTTAAATGATATTTCAGAGCTGCTTTTGTCAACCAGTGATTCCTTATTGACTGATTTTGAATTGAAATGACACGTTGATGATGATTAGTCGAGCATCACTTTTACTATTGCTCACACTCATATAGTGATTTCAGCAGTATAATAATAAAGTATTGAACTGGTCCATAACCCATCAGAAACCTCCTATAAACAAACATCATAGCAGCATCCGAACATAATTGTGGAAAGATTTGTGCTGACAAAAATCATGTGTTGTTTAAAAAAAAAAAAAAAAGTCAGTTTTCGGCGTCTCTGTAAGCAGATACAGACATGCATCTCGATCTCGACTCTAAATCTGGCTGGTCATGATGTCCGGTGTCATTTTTCTGTCCCGAGGGTTCGCTGTGGTTCGCTGAGCTCGTGATGCCTCTATATCACCCGTCCCTGCGGGCGCAGGTATCAGATCAGGGGAATTCCTGCTAAACCACTCTCAGGTGTTTCTGTGTCACCTGGATCTGAAGTGTTGTTAATCTCATGCTCTGTCGCTGTCGCTGATAGAGGATGTTTGGGGTTTCTCTCGCTCACCGATGATCATTTCTGTCTCTTGTCATCAGGTTTCTCTTCTCTCGTTCCAGGAGAGGCTGTTTGGTCATTCGATATGAGCGTTACACAAACACCGCTTACTCACAGCCAAGGACTATGAATGAATACCAATACTACAGTTTACTCAGAAAGACACGAGATATATAATATATATATATATATATTTAAAATGTGTAAAGTTCAAGAAAGTGCAATGTGTATAAAATAACAAACATGGTAATTATAAAATGTGAATAAAATACAACAAATAAATACATGTATACAATACATTTTTTAAATATACAAACAATGAATGTGGAATATGAATAACTATGACTGGGACTGTCATATACATAAGATTATAACGAGAACACTATTATAATAAGAGTTTAGCTGCCGTGTTTCTGCACGTTTCACACATTCACTTCTGCATTCGGGGCATTTTGTGCAGATAACCCGTACGTCGTAATATTAACGTTATGTTGAATAAATAACTGAGTGTATTCTGTATGATTAAATATATCACTGATTAAAAACCTGCTATCATATGCTTCATTCTGCTGGTCATCTTCAGCGTGCGCAGCACATTAATGAACATTAATAACTGTCATAAACATAATGTTTTAATGAAAAAAAACTATCTTTTAATCAAAACATAAAACATTACTTTTGTATCTGCAAGGCATCCGATGCCAGTGACACCTCTAAATTACAAGACTATTGTTTTATATGATATACAAATTACAATACTAATGATTTATTTTAATTGATTTGTAATTTATAAGTAATGGCGCTTTTATTTTGGCGGTTTTCCGTCGATCAAATAAATGAGCACAGTGCTGCTCTTCTCTCTGAAACATGAAGCACTTGTATATTTATTAAATTATATCACAGTCTTTGCGATTTGATAATCATATTGGAGCCCAAATTCTGTCATCTTTGGATCAATAATGATTTAAGTTTTTTAATACAATATTTTAATTCTCTGAAGCAGCATATTAATACCATAGTGCATGAATATGGTAATCATAAAGCACCAAGGTATCGTTATTCATGTTGATTGTGTGGAAATGAGCGGTATGAATATGATATGTATACGCAAATCTTTTGTTGTGTTAAAAGTGAACTGTGGTGTCATATTTAATTAATCTCGTCGGATGTCTAAACGACACGTGTCCGTGTGCTCATGCATGATTCCTTCACGCGCTCGGCTTCTGCTTCAGTTGTGGTTTGTCAGAATGTATCAGAGTCGATCACCTGACAGTCGTCTTCTCGTTCTGTCTGTCTGTCTGTCGCTCTCGCAGAGGAAACATCACGCTGCCGAGGATCCCCGAGTCGAACATGGCTCTGAGCGTGCTTGGCGTGTTCCTGGGATTGCTTCTGGAAGTCTCCACACACGGACCGTCCAGCGTTCCCAGAAGCTCATGGAAGCACGAGGGTGAGTGAAGGGTTAATGAAACCTCTGCAGGTGCCACGTGTTTGTGATAAAAGCACCACACATCTAGCTTTCTGTGCTTATAAAACACGCTTTTAAATTGTGTGTATCAATATATTATGTTTTAACATTGATAATAAATCGGCATATTAGAATGATTTCTGAAGATCATGTGACACTGAAGACTGGAGTAATGATGCTGAAAATACAGATTTGATCACAGAAATAAATTACATTTTAACAGATATTCACATAGAAAACAGCTATTTTAAACTGTACAAATATTTCAAATTTTTACTGTTTATGATTTTTTTTTTTTTTTTTTTTAAATCTTACTGATCGCAGACTTTTTATCAGTAGTATATAGCTTCTTAAATAAATGAATGCCTTTATTCAGCAAGGAAGCCGAATATTTATATATAATAATAATAATAATAATAATATATAATAATTTGTTACATTTATATAGTGCCTTTCTAGGCACTCAAAGCGCTTTACATAGCGGCGGGGGGGGGGGGATTTCCTCATCCACCCCCAGTGTGCAGCATCCACCTGAATAAAGTTTGAATAAAGTCATAAATTACAGTAAATATATTTATAATGTTACAAAACTTTTCTATTTGAGATAAAAGCTGTTCTTTTGACCATGATTTCCACAAAATATGGATAATAATCAGAATCAGATAATAATCAGAATCAGATAATAATCAGAAATGTTTCTTGAGCAGTAATATTAAAATGATTTCTGGAGATCATGTGACTGAAGACTGGAGTAATGATGCTGAAAATACAGATTTGATCACAGAAATAAATTAGTTTAAAATGTATTCAAATAGAAAACACTTATTTTAAATTGTAATAGTATTTCATATTATTACTGTTTTTACTGTATTTTTGTTCCAATAATTGCGGCCTTGATGAGCGTAAAAGTACGGTGGCCGAGAGAGCTCAACGCGCTGCAAGTAGAAAGAAAAACACCTGCAAATTAATAAAACCACTTTATCAATATTACAACACACATGCTGCAAATACTCACAACACAACCAAACAGAAATACAAATCTTTGCTGCACCTGCTGTCAAACTGATAAAGATGTTTCCTATATTTGCTGCGCGTTGAGCTCTCTCGGCCTCCTTATAAACGTCTTCTTTCATGAACATTTATAAAACTGACAACCCTAGATTTGTGTACGGTATATAGTACAGTTCAGAAGCATGCTTCAGCAGTACAGGAAGTCCTGTGGGGGGGGGGGGGTTTGACACACGTGGTGCTCACATGCGTCCCGTAAGTGGTTTTGGTTTGTAACGTCTGATGTGTCTCTGTCAAAAACACTGGCAACCTGAGAGCTGCACACACACACACACACACACACACACACGACCGGCAGCCAAACACACACACACACACACACACACACACACACGACCGGCAGCCAAACACACACACACACACACACACACACGACCGGCAGCCAAACACACACACACACACGACCGGCAGCCAAACACACACACACACACACACACACACACACACGACCGGCAGCCAAACACACACACACACACACACACACACACGACCGGCAGCCAAACACACACTGAAGTGTGCCAGTGACACATAAATCATCATCTATGAATGCACACGCTCAAATATACAAATAAACTAGATGTAGTATAGAAATATAATATACTATGCCTTAAGTGTTTAAGATCCACAGCCATTGATTTTGTGCTGTTCATTTGTTTGCTCCAGAAGAGGCTCTTTAGCTTGTTTACTTTCTTAATACGTGATATTTATAATCACTAATAATCACAGAAAAGGATTTCACAAGAAGCTTTAACATTGGCGTATGTGGCAATGCTGTAATGTCATAGTAGAGCCGAATCTGAATGACAAACACGGTTTGGATGGAGACGTGAAGATGAAATGAATGACTGCTTTATTCTATTTCATAGAGTTCAGGATCTCCTCTGGAAGAGATTCGACCACAACCAGCTGGAGAACTCTATTTTTACTGCTCAACTTTATTTCACTTCACGTATTCATTCAGCAGACAGAAAGATATTCCAGATCTATAAACTATCTTTTTGCTTTTCTTAGAAAATGTTCCACATCTCTATAAATATGGAAAGATTTGGAATAATTAAGATTATTTAACGTTTCAAAAGAAGTCTCTTCTGCTCACCAACGCTGTAATTATTTGACCCAAAATACAGTCGAAATAAATGTTTTCTATGTGAATATATTGTAAAATGTAAATTATTCTTGTGATGCACAGCTGTATTTTCAGCATCATTTCTCCAGTCTTCAGCGTCACATGATCTTCAGAAATCATAATAATATACTGATTTACTGCTCAACAAACATTCATTTTAATTTTCAATGTTGAAAACAGTTGTGCTGCACAATATTTTTGTAGTAAATTTTTTTTGGGGGGGGGGATTCTTTGATGAATAGAAAGTTCAAAAGAACAGCGTTTACTTGAAATATTAATATTTAGTAACATTATAACGTTTTTTGTCGCTTTTGATCATTTCAAAGCATCCTTGATGAATAAAAGTATTTATTTATCTTTTTTAAATCTTACTTCAAATGTTTAATTACACTTTATACAAAAATATCAGGCAGCACAACTGTTTTCAACATTAATAATAATCAGAAATAATTCTTGAGCAGTAATATTAGAATGATTTCTGAAGATCATGTGACACTGAAGTTATGCTGAAAATACCGCTTCGAGCACAGAAATAAATTACATTTTAACATATATTCACATAGAAAACAGCTATTTTTAATTCTAATAATATTTCACAATTTGTACTGTTTTTGGATCAAATAAATGCAGCCTTGGTGAGCAGCAGAGATTCTTTAAAACATAAATCTGATCTATATTGGTCTTTGACTCTCCAGTCATGTCTGATTTACCCACGACGCCCGTCTGATCTGTGTGTGTAGATGTCGATCTGCTGGAGTTCTGGGAGCCGGATGTGTTTAACTACACGACTCTCCTGCTGAGCGAGGAGCGCGGCGTGCTGTATGTCGGCGCTCGAGAAGCCGTCTACCAGCTCAACATGAGCGACGTCTCAATCAAGAGCAACCAGGTGAGAATGATCCCGGCGCGTCTGATTCCTGATGCCATGCTTTCTCCTCGTGTGACGTTGTGTTGACTCTGTTCTCTCAGCTGCTGTGGAGAGTTCCAGAGAAAGACATGTCCATGTGTATTTTAAAGGGGAAATCTAAAGAGGTAGTGTGACCTTAATCGGGTTATTGTGGATTCTGTGTAAATAATATCTCTAACTGAACTGTCTTTGTGCTCATGTGACAGACGGACTGTCGAAACTACATTCGAGTTGTACAGGTGCTGGATGAAGACACTCTGTATGTTTGTGGGACTCACGCGTTTCAACCCCTCTGTGATTATCTGGTGTGTACAAGCCTTAGTATTGACTTCATATCATTTCAAGTGTCACCCAAACTTGCCAACAAGCACTCATCTGTATAAGATATACACTTCAACTGCTTCAGTCTGGGGAGTATTTGTCAGTACAGTGATTTCAGTCCTGAACTGAAGCAACCAGCTCTCAGATAAATTGCATTATTACATTTTGAATAACATTTGATGGTAATAAGTATTGAAAAATAACATTTTAGAATTTTTGCATAAAGCCGAATAACATTCAAATCATCCACATTAATAACACTGAAAACTCAGCTGTTAAAAACAGATTTAAAAATAAATGAAGTTTAAATGACACTGATTCATGACTTAATAACATCTGAGCTAAAAAAAAAACACTCTGTATGATCCAGCTTTATTTTAACATGTATGCTATTATAATATGTACTAAATATATTGCATTTAATTTTTTTAATCTTTGTTTAAGTTTTAGTAGTTTTGTTATGGGCTTTTATTATTTGTATTACCATTGTTTTTAAGTATTAGTATTTTAGTACTTTAAATTACACTTGTTTCAGTTATTTGCGATGGCAGTATTTTTACATTTTAGTAATTTTCTACAAGTTCCTTTTATTTATTTAGTTAGCTAGTTTTAGTAAATGTTTAAGTTCTGGTTTTAGTTGCTTGCATTACTTTTAGGAACTACTTGTTCCGCCACACAAGTGCTTTGTTAGCTATATTTCATCTATGTGACATTTTGGTTTGTCTCTACATTGTGAGAACTTCCCTGATGTTTTGATATCAGTGTCTCTGTAACTACCTTTCTGAATATTAATACGACCGCTTCCTCTTTCGGTTTGCGTGATCATGTGACTCTATTTCTTAGCTTGACGTTATAATAATCTCTGAAGTCTTTGAGATGCGTCTCTCACGGTCTGGTTTCTCTGCAGTCGCTGCACAGTTTCCGCTTGCAGGACCGAGCAGAGGACGGCCGGGGGAAATGCTCCTTCGACCCGGCCCAGAGCTTCAGCAGCGTGATGGTTGGTGAGTTAACGAGGTGTCCGTGTTGGTCTGCTGTGTTTCCGGTTGTACTGACTGGATGTGTGTTGTTTAGATGGAGAGTTGTACTCGGGAACGGCGTATAACTTCCTGGGCAGCGAGCCGATCATCTCCAGATCTTCTCCGTCTCAGAGTTTACTGCGCACAGAGTATTCAACGAGCTGGCTCAACGGTACGACGCTAACGAGTCCGCCGCGGTGTGAAACAACCGTGCACACGTCAATATACAAGCATTGACACACATGCACACTCAGTCCATCCAGACCATTTAATAAAGCAAAAACCACATCAAATTCACTTATTGTTATTGAAAACCAAAACTATTTCAAATTAAAATAAAGATGGCCCATGGGGGGGGGTATTGGGGGGGGTGTAAAAATGTTGCCTTGGCAACAAACTGAAATGTGTGTCGATACACTGATTTAACAAAAAAAATTGAAATAAACGCGAATTCAAAATATTAGTAAACACTATAATAGTGTGTAAATAATGCATAAATATTATTTGCATATGAATTTTTTTAATGCAGAGAAAATGGCAAAAGCACATTACAAAATGTATAATGTTTTTATTAATATTAGTAGTAATAAAACTATATTAAAACAAAAACCAAAAAATATGAAATTAAAAGCTAATTCAAAACCTTTATAAAAACTGTAATAGTGTATAAATAATAAATAGTATTATATTTAACGAACACGTAAAATTACTGAAAATGTATTTATTTTACTAGTATTAATAAAATGTATATTAAAATGAAAACTGAAAATATGAAACTAAATACAAAAGCTAATTCAAACTATTAATAAGACTATAAAGGTTTACAAATAATACTAAAATATTAATAAAAAAACAAAGTACTAACTGAAAATATGAAAATAAACATTACAGCGAATTCAAAATATTAATACAATTAAGATAAAAGAACATCATTCTTAGTATGAATAAAACTAATATTAGAAGTAAAAGCTGTGATAAACTCTACTGTCCTCTAACTAACGGTGTAATAGTGGTGCTCAGCGACTCGGTTCTGTGTTCAGAGCCCAGCTTCGTCTTCGCTGATGTGATCCGAGAAGCGCAGAACAGCCCGGATGAAGATGACGATAAGATCTACTACTTCTTCACGGAGGTGTCGGTGGAGTACGAGTTCTTCGGGAAGCTGCTGATCCCCAGAATCGCTCGCGTTTGTAAGGTGAGATCCGCCGAAACCAGTGATTACTGTGCCGTTTCTCACACGCAGACACACGCGCGCGCGCACACACACACCGCACGCACACACACACACACACACACACACACACACACACACAGACACGCACACGCACACACACACAGACAGACACGCACACACACATAGACACACTCACACACAGACTCTCTCACACACAGACACACACACACACACACACAGACACAGACACACA
>CM049884.1:25417573-25457573 GCA_027474115.1 Schizopygopsis malacanthus | reverse complement strand
AACCACTGTTTTCTTCCCCTTTTGCCACATAAACATTACATTGAAGACTTATTTATTTATTGAATATTTAAATCAAAATCGTTTTGAGGAAGATTATATCACTATAATTATAGTTATCGTTTTATCAGCCTTCAAAGTAAATCTGCCCCCCCCCCCCCCCCCAGTTTGAGAAATACAGTATACTGTAATTTAAGAATCAGGTCAAACATCATAATTTGTTATTTTTATTTATATTATGTTGGATAATATTTGTTCTGAAGTAATATTAGAGTCTGAGGATTCATAATCGTAATTTAAACAGCCACTGCCATAATCACAGCATGTTTTCCTCATTGTTTTTCACTACATCAACTCAAGGAAAAATCATTTTAATCATTTTAATTTAAGTTCTAATGTAACAGTACAATTGATATAGTTAAAAATTATATATATAATATTTATGGTGTGTGTGCGCGTATGTATGCGTGTGTGCGTGCGTGTGTGTGCGTGTGTGTGCGCGTATGTGTGCGTGTGTGTGCGTGCGTGCGTGCGTGCGCGTGTGTGTGCGTGCGTGTGTGCGTGCGTGTGTGTGTGCGTGTGTGTGAGCGTGTGTGTGCGTGCGTGTGTGTGTGCGTGTGTGTGTGCGTGTGTGTGAGCGTGTGTGTGCGTGCGTGTGTGCGTGCGTGTGTGCGTGCGTGCGTGTGTGTGTGTGCGTGCGTGTGTGTGTGCGTGCGTGAGCGTGTGTGTGCGTGCGTGTGTGTGTGTGTGCGTGTGTGTGTGCATGCGTGCGTGCGTGCGTTTTAGGTATTTTTCTGCAAGCATTTCTCAACTTTATTATGTACTTTAATATAATAAAAATATTATTATTTTAAATGCAATTTCACTATAATATGACAGTGTAACTTTCCACAAAGCAGGAAGTGAAACAGTACATATCTGGTTGTAAATAATCATGACGTGTTTGTCTAGTGAAAAACAGTGAGGAAACAATTGAATAAACAGCAATATTTACCTTTTATGTTTTCATGATATATATTTTACAGTCATTGTCACCGGCACCGGTGAATGTGTGAGGATGCGCTAAACCACAGGATGTGAAAGTCTGGCTTTGATTCGGGTCATTTCGATCACATCTTGTTGCTGTATTAATCTCTGAACGTGTTTCCAGATAAAGGTTTGCTGCACAAATCGCTGGTGTTGGAGGGCGAGGTTCACACGGTGGAGGAAATCCAGCTGCTGAAGAACACCGAACCAGTTAAAACACTTCTGCTCTCCTCACAAGCGGTAAGAACAGCGAGACTCATCTCATCATCGCCGGGCCCTTGTCGCTGGAGACTCGGTGAGATCCTCTCTGGTTTCTCACGTGTCGTGTGTGTTGTCCGTCTCAGGGCCGGTTCCTGTACGCTGGAGGGGACTCTGGTGTGGTTCAGTCTCCCACGGCGTTCTGTGAGAAGTACCTGTCCTGTGTGGACTGTGTTCTGGCGCGGGACCCGTACTGCGCCTGGGACCCGCGCTTGACCTCCTGCGTCAATATTTTCCAGCACGATGCTGATCCACGGTGAGAAATGAGAACTTGTGTTCACTACTTCACCTTTTACTCCTTAATCGCGTTCTGTACACACATAATACAGGTGTTCTATGCAGTGTGTCTGAACTAGATGTGGCAGTGCTCCCACGTCCACTGCGTCCACTGCTCCTGTGAGTAACTGCTACACTGCTCCTGTGTGTGTCCACTGTGTCCACTGCTCCTGGCGCGTGTGACCCGTACTGCTGCCTGGGACCACTGCGCTAAATGACCTCCTGCGTCGAATATTTAAAATGCCAGCGATATACGGATAGCATAAACTAAACACAAAGCCCCCCCCGTCCACTGTACTTCAGTTAACCTGCTGAACATAACCAGTCTCTGTAATATTACTCTGGTCACACGCTTTACTCCTGAGACGAATGTGACGGCCGGCACGTCTGTCTCCTTCACATGCAGGATTTTACTCATAACTTCTCTAATATTAGCAGACACTGTGTCTCCACGCTGCGCTTTAACAGGAACAAGGCTTATTTGGGATTCAGATCATTGTGTCATTTTGACCGTTTAGTGGTTAAACGATTTTTATAAATATATGGAAATATATTTTATGGAAGCCAGATGACTTATTTACTCATAACGGTGTTTTGTTGTTACTCACAAATATACTGTAATTGTATTCCATTACTCCTTTAATACATTCAATACACGTCTACATTAATATAATACATTTGATACAAATACCCCACGTTTCTGCCACAACACTATGGTGCAGTTAGTGTTACTACAGTATAACCACAGGATGTGAAAGTCTGGCTTTGATTCGGGTCACGAAGGTCACTGATATTAACAATAAGCAAAAGAATGTCTAATGTTTTCAAATGGAGAAAATAAAGGACAGGAGTCATATCAACTTCATTTTAAACTACAGTTTTAGGTTTATAAGCGGTTTAATAGACTAAAGAGTGAAGAATAATTCACTGAATAATATTCTCTGGAATATTGAAATAACTATAACAAACAAAATATCATATTTTACTGCATTTCTTAACTGGCATGTTTTATCAGAATTATTAAAATGTTTTTGTCTAAATTATGAAAACTGCTGACAGCGGTTTATCTATTTACACAGAACTATACTCAAACTGCGATCGCTTGCGGAGATAATAAATCATTAATTTCGATAGAGATGTATTTATTTAGATGTTTATTGGTGAAATAATGGTTCTATAGTAAATGTTAATATAATTTAGTGTGTTTCAAAAAAGTGAATCTTGTATAAAGTTACATGCGGTGGACGTGCTGGAGCTTCTCCTGAGTGAACAGTGTGTGTGTGTGTGTGTGTGTGTGTGTGTGTGTGTGTGTGTGTGTGTCCACTGCTCCGTGTGTGTGTGTGTGTGTGTGTGTGTGTCCACTGCTCCAGTGTGTGTGTGTGTGTGTGTGTGTGTGTGTGTGTGTGTCCACTGCTCCAGGTGTGTGTGTGTGTGTGTGTGTGTGTGTGTGTGTGTGTGTGTGTGTCCACTGCTCCAGGTGTGTGTGTGTGTGTGTGTGTGTGTCCACTGCTCCAAGTGTGTGTGTGTGTGTGTGTGTGTGTGTGTGTGTCCACTGCTCCAGGTGTGTGTGTGTGTGTGTGTGTGTGTGTGTGTGTGTGTGTGTGTCCCCACTGCTCCAGGTGTGTGTGTGTGTGTCCACTGCTCCAGTGTGTGTGAGGTGTGTGTGTGTGTCCACTGCTCCAACTGCTCCAGTGTGTGTGTGTGTGTGTGTCCACTGCTCCAGTGTGTGTGTGTGTGTGTGTGTCCACTGCTCCAGTGTGTGTGTGTGTCCACTGCTCCAAGTGTGTGTGTGTGTGTGTCCACTGCTCCAAAGTCCACTGCTCCTGTGTAAACGATCATGGCACTGCAGGTGTGTATGTGACAAAAAAAAAAAAAATTGGTTATCTTTTTTTCCAAAACCGATATCCGATTATGGTAAAATGCTTAAATATCGGTAAAAATATCGGTGAACCGATATATCGGTCAATCTCTAGCATAAACCAAACACAAAGCCCCCCCCGTCCACTGTACTTCAGTTAACCTGCTGAACATAACCAGTCTCTGTAATATTACTCTGGTCACATGCTTTACTCCTGAGACGAATGTGACGGCCGGCACGTCTGTCTCCTTCACATGCAGGATCTTACTCATAACTTCTCTAATATTAGCAGACACTGTGTCTCCACGCTGCGCTTTAACAGGAACAAGGCTTATTTGTGATTCAGATCATTGTGTCATTTTGACCGTTTAGTGGTGAAACGATTTTTATAAATATATGTAAATATATTTTATGGAAGCCAGATGACTTATTTACTCATAGCTGTGTTTTGTTGTTATTTATTATTGTATATTTTGCAAGTATTTCTTAATGCATTTATAACATATGCTTATATAATAACTTTTAGGAATCATCATCGTCATTTATGTATTTCTTTTAGAATTTATTAATTTTTAATTCATGTAATTTTATTACAAAAATCTATATTTGCATATTTATATATATCCTGCATATTTAGTTTTTCATTTCTGAAATATTTCTCACTATTTATTTGTACTTTATCATTTAAGAGTCAAGTTAAGCATCATCGTTTATTTTATTTGTGTATAACTGTTTAAAAAAAACGTTTAAAAATTTATAATTCATAATTTTTATAGTAAAGTTTCTATACTTCCATATTTGTTCTGAAATAACATCAGTCAGAGGACTCGTGTATTTTATTATTGTATTTTTTGTATTGAAATAATTGTATAATATCTATTTTCTTAATACTTTTTAATATGCTTTGTTTGTTAGTTTTTTAGAAATCATCATCATATATATAATTTTAATAATTTATTAAATTTATTAAAACAATATTAGCATATTTCTTTGGAAATAATGTTAGAGGAATCATAATTTTGATGATATATATTTAGTTTTTAATTTCTGCTAGTATTTCTCACTACTTCATTCCTCTTAATTTGAGCGTGTTAGTGTTTTAAAGACTCTTTTGAATGTATTTTCTGGATTATGTTTGCAGATGCATTATCATCTTCCATTAGGTGTGCATGTATTTACTCTGCTCTGTGTGTGTTAACAGGAAGTTGATTCAGAGCCTCAAAGGGGATGCTGGGATATGCCCTACAGGTGCGTCATCAGTAGTACATTTGAGCTCAAAGGGTCCTGTTTTAGTTCCTGGTTTTTGCCTGTCTAGATTTATTTTAACTGTGTGTACAGTGACTGGCACAGACCAACAAACACGAGCGCATGAGAGTAATTATAGAGACACGTACTCACTAATAAAAGATGACTTCAGATGTGTGTACTAGACTAGTGCCAGGCACTGTTTAAGTTTCAATGTTTAGAATTATTATACATTTATTATATATTATTATACATTTTATGTATTATATTTTTTATAATTTATTATATTTTTATGTAATAGTATTTTATTTAGATTAATTCTCTCTTTATAATATAACTTATGCTTTATAATTTTAGAGTCAGAGGAATAATAATCAATTTCTAATTAATATATTATTTTGTATAATTTATATATGTGGTGTGTGTGTGTGTGTGTGTGTGTGTGTGTGTGTGTGTGTGTGTGTGTGTGTGTGTGTGTGTGTGTGTGTGTGTGTGTGTGTGTGTGCTTTAGATATATATTTATTAAAAAAAATTACATTTTGATTAATTCCTGAGTTTCAAAAATTAAATAAAAAATAAATAAGTAAATTAATAAATAATTTTTATAATATATTGTAATTCATGTAATTTTATTATATAAATCAATAATTGTGTATTTGTTTTGAAATAATTTTAGAGTCAGATTCATTGCCAGGTAGATTCACAATAATCAAAACATGACGTGAAATACAATATAAATCTATATCAATAATCATGGCGTGTTTTTAACTACACGAAGAAAAGCAAGAATTGAATTGAATCATTTTAATTTATGAGCACCAGTGCAATAGCACAATTGAATGAACGGCAATATGTGTATTTTTATATATATATTTACATTTTATGTAAATTTTTTAATCTAAAACATTTGGGGGATAAGTTATATTTTTGGGTGATTGCATTGTTGCATATGCATTTGATCAATTCTGATTCTGCTTATCAATTCCAAGTTTCGATTACAAATGTGGTTAGAAAAGGTCAAAATAATTCTAAACATATTGACTTTGTGTGTCTTTTTGCAAAACATTAAATTACTGCTGAATACCGTGAACAAAACTGAGCAGGCTACATAAAAACTGAACTCGATTCAGAGCTGCAAGAGTCTGTAGTTCTCTCTCAATTCTGAAGAAACAATATTAGACAACTAAACAATATCTCATGAAATGATTCAAAGACTCGCTCCAGATTTACTGCTTTCATTACTGGATGAATCAGTGTTTTTGACTGAATGATTCAAAGACAAATACCTTTTTAACAGCCACCTAAAATAATAGATAGCACACGGGAATTGATCGGTGGAAGTATCTGATTCCTGACCTTTACTATTGATTTTCTGTTCCCAGCCCTAGTCATACTTCTCCGTTAAACTAATAAGTGAGTGTATTGTGTTGCAGTCGCTCCTCTGGCGGTGGGGGACTATCAGCAGGTGCTGGTGAAGCCGGGCGGCTCTGCCGATCTGCCGTGTCAGGTGCGCTCAAACCTGGCTCAGGTGTTGTGGAAACTCAACGGCCGCGTCCTGACCGAAGCCTCGCGCTTCCTCCTGCTGAGCGAGAACGGGCTGCTGATCTACAGCGTGACGCCGGAGGACGCCGGCCGCTACGAGTGCTGGTCCGTCGAAGCGTCCGCGGGACAGAACTTCACCCGTCTGGTGGCGGGATACACGCTTCGACTGGAGCTTCCCGTGAGCGTGCCGTCGATATCCGCTCAGCGTCCGTCCAGCGGTGCATCTACGGTCCCGCCGGAGGAAGGTAATACCAGTGACGGCTCGGGACTAACACCGACTCACACGGACGCGCCCTCACTAACAACCCCTCCCAGCAACGCCATTAAACCCAAAGCCTACATCCCTCTGGAGGTCAGCAACTTACCCACACGCACCGAGACACTCGACCCCTCGGCTAAATACATTCAGCAAGACAACAGCATCGCCCTGCTGTCGCTCTTCCTGCTCTTCTTCCTGCTCTTCCTCGCCGCTCTGGTGTATAACTGTTACATGCAGTACCTGCCGGCGCCGTGTCTCCGCCTGCGGTCCGCGCTGCTCGGCTCCAGCAAAAAGCCGCAGGAGTACGCAGCCTGCGAGGCCGGTCTAATGGAGCCAGCGCAGGAGAAGCCAGATCCGGCCAATCAGAACGGAGCGCATCCGCTGCGCGCGCTCAGAGACACCGGATACGAGACGGAGCCGGAATGCGTGAACGGTGGAGTTCGATCCGGCAGCGACGAGGACGCCGACAACAGTCCCTCGAAAGAGCGGCCCTTCGACGTAGACAGCACCTCGCAGCCGATTGAATACGCAGACGCAGACGCGCCGAACTGACGCGCCGCTTTTCACTCGCATTCGCAGAATCACCGCAGCTCTGCAAAAACAAACAAACGCAGAACTACAAATAAAATTCCAAATTGGAAACATTGTTTACCAAATTGGTAAGTTTCGTGATGTTTTACTAATTGGAGCACCGGACTGTTTTTGAATATCTGTGGAGCGTTCTCACACTGCAAGATGTATTTCTTAGTTAGAATTGTTTTGTTTTCTATTACAAATATCTAAATATTCTTAAATCAATATACATTTTCTTGAGTCTTGCTTTATGAAAGAACATTTTAATGAAAGCTTTTGTTTAAAATGAAAAAAATAAATCAGTGTTTTCTTTTAGCAAAATATATATTTTTCTTTTGATTTTTAGGTGAACCCCCACATTTGTTATTTTATTATAATTTATATATATATATATTTTTTTATTATTGCACAAAAGGTCTCCTTTACTTTTTTCTTTTTATTTATTTTTTCATTTTGACATAATTTCATAACCGTAATTAAAAAATATATATAAAATAAAAAATTATAAAAATAAAGAAATGTATTGTTTTGACAGGTTAATTTTGATGAACGTATTACATATAAAATATTTTTGGCCTTAGAAGATTATTAGAAGAAATCTGCCAAAAATGTCACAAAAACAGCTAAATATAGTGTGTGTGTGTGTGTGTGTGTGTGTCTGTGTGTCGTGGGTGTGTCGTGTGTGTGTGCGTGTGTGTGTGTGTGTGTGTGTATGTGTGTGTGCGAGTGTGTGTGTGTGCGTGTGTGTGTGTGTGTGTGTGTGTGTGTGTGTGTGTGTGTGTGTGTGTGTGTCTGTGTGTGTGTGTGGTGTGTGTGTGTCTGTGTGTGTGCGTGTGTGTGTGTGTGTGTGTGTGTGTATGTGCGAGTGTGTGTGTGTGCATGTGCGGTGTGTGTGTGTGTGCGAGTGTGTGTGTGTATGTGCGAGTGTGTTGTGTGTGTGTGTGTGTGTGTATGTGTGAGTGTGTGTGTGCGAGTGTGTGTGTGTGTGTGCGAGTGTGTGTATGTGCGAGTGTGTGTGTATGTGCGAGTGTGTGTGTATGTGCGAGTGTGTGTGTGTGTGTGTATGTGCGAGTGTGTGTGTGTGTGTGTGTGTGTGTGTGTGCGTGTAATATATGTATATATTGACGTTTTAAGCATAAAGTAGAGATTGCTCTTTTTTCCGAAGGCAAGACTTGATATGTTCTTTGGGAATGTTTAGATATTCCGAATGGAAAAGGACTGATGTTCTTGCAGTGTTGGGTCCGAGCTGAAGGTGTTCTGCTCTGAATCTCAGGGGTGCGTTCAGTGATCTCCTGATGAAGAGCTCAAACGGAGCCGGACTGAATATAGAAACACTTGTTTGGTGCAGATCAGATGTCTAACACACTTAACCTGTGAAAGAGCCGCTGTCTCACATAACAATGCGTTTGATTCGTGAGACTTTTCCACTCGTGAGCTTCGTTTCAGATATTTTTAAAGATATTATATTATTTAATTGTATCTCAGCAATAATAGTGTAAATATCATAACAAATGTAAAGAGACCCCAAAACTTAAAGAAAAACAATACTTTTTTTGCATTAAAAAAAAACATTTTTAGGACCATATTATTATTCTTTTTCTTGTCTTTCTCCATTTTGACCGTATTTCATGACTGATTTGAAAGAAAACTACTTATTTGAGGTTTATTTTATGTTTTTTTGCATTGTACATTTCATATTTTGACATATATTTCAGCGATACTCGTACACAAAAATCATAATAAATTGCATCCTGACAGGGTACGTTTCATGATTGTAGTACATAAGTTATTTTTGGGTGAAAAACTATTAACGAAATGAAAAACTCATTATTATTATTATTATTAGTTTTTGCATAAAAGGACAATTTTTAGGACCTTCTTTGCATTGATTTTCATTGTAATACAAAAATAGATTAAATTGTGTAATATTTCATGACTGTATTACATATAAGGTGTTTTTTGGCATTGTGTTAATTACTATATTAAGAAGACATCTGTCCCTAAAGGAAATTGTTTATAAAAAAAGTGCTCAAATCCATCTTTTTCTTTCGATTTTGGGGTGAGTTGTTTGTGGTTTGTTTTCTGGCGTGGCGGTTCTGAATCTCCCGTCCTCCTCTGATTCTCTGCACACTCTTGTGTTTGTCTCTCTCCCTCCGTTTCCTCCTTCACTTCCTGTGTCCTGCTCAGCTTCCTTGGCTCCTCCCCCTCCGCCTCCTGGCTCCTCCTCCTCTTCCTCCTGGTCTCCTCGTCTGATTCCTCCTCTTCTGAGGGAGCAGTCCTGGAGCGTTCACCCTCACCAGGCCTTTCTGCTCTTCTGCCTGGCCTTGGGTGAGTGCTGCCTCTGACCTCTGACCTTTCTCTCTCACTCATCAGTCTCGTCTCAGTACTCTGAAGTGTGACTTCCTTTCGCTCCTCCTGCACTGCGTTCTGATTGGCCGAGGAGCCAGACAGGAAGTAGAGGAAGTCACTGAAGAGTATTTAGACAGTGTTTGTGTCTCTGCATGATCCAGATCTTCTGCACACCGTCTGATGCCTAAAATGTCTTCAAATTATTATTTTGACACTTTTCTTTTTTTTTTAGAGCGTCGTGAATGAGTAGAATTCGAATTTCCTTTATTTTTATTTGAGAATTGTCTTCAGATGCTCATTTGATTATGGCTTTAGTGTTGAACCTCTTGTAAATGAAGGGATGGTCGTGTACAGTGTAAATACAGTATATGTATAAAGATGTTTTGTTTTTGGTAGAGACCCTGAATAAATTTTTGAATGGCCAAACATGTGAAACACTGTTTATTGTGTTGAGATATTATATTATAACTTGTTTTAACATGCAAACTCATGATGCAGAATCTTAGTGAGGAATTAGAAATATAAAACTCCCAAATCTAGTCAAATATGCAGCTTTTTCTGATTTGTTTAAAGTATTATTTGAACGTTTGGGGTTTTTAATGTTTTTGAAAGAGTCTTCTGCTCATCAAGGCTGCATTTATTTGATCAAAAAGACAGAAAAAATGTGAAATATTATTACAATTTAAAATAATGTGAATATATAGTAAAATGTAATTTATTTCTGTGATGCGCAGCTGTATTTTCAGCATCATTACTGCAGTCTTCAGTGTCACATGATCTTCAGAAATCATAATAATATACTGATATGCTGCTCAAGAAACATGATTATTATCAATGTTGAAAACAGTCGTGCTGTGAAAAGAGTGACTCGTTTTAATTAATGAATAGAAAGTTCAACATTTATTTGAAATAGAAATCTTTTGCAACATAATAAATGTCTTTATTTTCACTGCTGATCATTTTAATGCATCTTTGCTGAATAAAAAGATTAATTTATTTAAAAAACTCTCACTGACCCCAAACCTGTAAACGGTCATATAATAATGGATAATTCATGTTAATCATCTTTGTATCTACACGGATATAATTACACTTAAGAACTGTTCCATTATCATCAAGAGGTGTGTGTGTGTGTGTGCGTGTGTGTGTGTGTGTGCGTGTGCGTGTGCGTGTCTTTCTCTGTCTGTGTGTGTGTGTGTGTGTGTGTGTGTGTGTGTGTGTGTGTGTGTGTGTGTGTGTGTGTGTGTGTGTGTGTGTCTGTGTCTGTGTGTGTGTGTGTGTGTGTGTGTGTGTGTGTGTGTGTGTGTGTGTGTGTGTGTGTGTGTGTGTGTGTGTGTGTGTGTGTCTGTTTTTCTTGGTGTGTGTGTGTGTGTGTCTTTCTCTGTGTGTGTGTGTGTGTGTGTGTGTCTGTGTGTCTGTGTGTGTGTGTGTGTGTGTGTGTGTCTTCTGAAAATTGCAGCATATAAGATCAAATAATTTCTTGGCAGATGAACTTTGAGTTATTTGTCACATGTACATTCTTTATGTACTTCAAGTACTGATGAAAGTTTCTGCTTTATCAAATAATAAGGTGAAATATAGGATACAACTTTGCACAAGTGATTGTTTTCTTGAGTGTGTGTGTTAAACACGCATGTATTTTATTGTGCAATGTTTTAGTTTTTACAAACTGAGGCACGAGTCAAAGTTTCTTGTGGTGATCAACAGTATTGCACTGATGCTGGAAACACTCATTTAACCCTTGTGCTGCTGAAATCCTTTATCCTTTAGGTTTTCTAGTCAAAAATAACCAGACTTTTAAAAATGGCTTGTCTTTCTTTATGCTATATTATCACCGAAACTTGATCTAATAATTGTATATCTTGAAACAAAACCAATTCCAGAGTTTGGTAATATCTTGATGAGAAATGTATGAGTGATTTTGTGTGCCAGTCATTTTTGACCACGAACAAAGTGTTTTTTTTGTGCAAGTAGTAGTTTTAAGTTGGTCTTAGTCCAATGCGATAACATTTAATTAGCATTTTCTTCAAAATAAAATTAACATGACATGTTTTTTATTAATTTAATTTAAAAGAACCTAAGCATTTTACAACATTCGAGAGAAAAATACACTTAGTTTAAAGAGTGTTGTATAATAAGGGGATGTTTTTGAAGCGATCCAAACACATCGTGATTATCGTCAGTTTCTGCATGTAGTACGAGAGCATGATAACACAAACAGCATGATGGATGAAGATGACTGGACGCTGAGTGCGTGCTAAACACCCTCGCGGATCCATATGTAAGTGCAGTTTTCCTTCAGGTCCTAGAGATGTAAGTGTTGAGTGGCACGTAAACGGGCAGAAGCTCGAGACTCCCGTCACTGAATACAGACACGTGGTTTCCCATGATGCCGTGCTGCTGAGCAGCTGGCTGAGGCAGGAGGCTTTGAGCGCAGACGTCCAGTACGAGTGTACGGCGGTGTCTGCGGCGGGAAGCGACGCGTCCAGAGTGGAGCTTGGGCTCGACAGCAGAGGTAAAGCGTGTGCTGTGTTACAGTCTGACCTGAGCTGAGCTGTGTCGTGGTGTAACGTGTCTCTGTGCTCTCAGACGAGGCCGTGGAGCGCTGGAGAACCGCTCTGACCGACCACAACACACTCCTGCAGCAGTGGAGGAAAGCATGGGTGAGACACACACACACACAGACACACACACACACACACAGACACACACACACACACACACACACACACAAGGGCCAATCATCAGGAATGATATTTCACAGTTGCACAACTGTTTTCAATATTGATAATAATCAGAAATGTATCTTGAGCAGCAAATCTGCATATTAGAATGATTTCTGAAGAATCACTGAAGACTAATGATGCTGAAAATACAGCTTTGATCTCAGAAATAAATGACATTTTACTATAGAGTAATATACAAAACAGCTATTTAATAATATTTCAAAATGTTTACTGTTTTTAATGCAATAAATGCAGCATTGGTGACCATCCCAAACTTTTGAATGTTTGATTTCAGACGTATTTTGGCTCACCGCACATGTTTGGTAAAGGTGAAAGTGCTTCATTCAGTATTTACAACAGCTTAAGCATAGATATCTGCATTTATTCATTTATAATGCATTTCCATATTTAAAATGCAGCCTCGTCAGGATGGTAGTGAGGTCAGTTAGACATAGAAAAGCTTCTTTAAAATAGTTCCATACGGAACAAATAAAGATGCCCTTTATTGCCCCCCCCCCCCCCCTAAAAAAAAAAAATATATATATTTTATTTAATTTTAGATTTTGTTTATTTTAATTGGATTTTTAATTTAATTATTTTATTTAGTGATTTTTCTATTTGATTTCCTTTTATAGTTTATTTTAATTTATACTTATTTTATTTTTTATGTTAAATATTTTTTATTTTAATTTACTTTAACATTTATTTACTTAATAGTTATACTTATTTTGTTTTAGTTTTATTTTATTTTATTTTAATTTATTTACTTTGTATATTTTATTTAATTGGCTTTTATATTTTAATTGTTTTTTATTTATTTTATTTTTTAGATTTGTTTAATTCTATATTTTATATTTATTTTAAGTTGTATATTTTATTTAATTGGCTTTTATATTTAAATTAATTCAATAGATTTGTTTAATTCAATATTTTATATTCATTTTATTTTAAGTTGTATATTTTATTTAATTGACTTTTATATTTTAAATAGATTTTATGTTTATATAAATGGTTCAATGCGTTTTATTTTAGTTTTTAGATTTGTTGAATTGAATATTTCATATGTATTTTTAGCTGTATTTTGTATTTGTTTTATTTAATTGAATATCTCAAATGTTTTTGTAGCTGTGTTTGATATGCTCTCTCTAGTGTTGTTGTGGCTGAAGATCTCTGATGTCTCTCGGTTCTTCTTGTTGTCCTGCAGGAGAGCTGTGATGAACAGGGTGTTCTCTGAAGCGGCTCGTGGCTCATCATGGCATCGTTTCTGACTCGGGACAGCCGAGAGCTTGGACGAGAGCACAGCTCGTCACGCTGCTGGTGTTTGGTGGTTTCGAGTCTGATCCGTGGATCCCGTCAGGATTTGAGAGATGTGTGGAGGACGAGTGCAGAGACTGATGACGACTGCTTATCTTCTCTTTATACTCCCTCCATCCATCCTCGAGAGCAAACGACACCGGCGCGTGTTAGTGAAAGCAGGATTTGTGTTTATAATGCTCCTTCTGAGTTATTTAAATAATCGTGTGTTTATCTGAGCAGATATATTTCAAAGAAGTTGCTAGAATATTTTTTGTCCTCCAAAAATAGAGGTTTCAATCACAATAAATAATATTTATATCATTTGTGAGAGACTTGAACCATGTTTTCTACACTTTTATCAGCATTTGTATTAGTGTGTATATATATATGTGTGTGTGTGTGTGTGTGTGTGTGTGTGTGTGTGTGTGTGTGTGTGTGTGTGTGTGTGTATGCAGTGTTGGGGAAAGTTACTTTTAAAAGTAATGCATTACAATATTGCGTTACTCCCTAAAAAAGTAACTAATTACGTTACTTAGTTACTTTTTATGGAAAGTAATGCGTTACATTACTTTTGCGTTACATTCGCGTTACTTTTTAAATATGATCAGGGCTTGATTGTTTGTTATTATTGCAGGTTTGCGTCATATTCTGAGTTTGTATTTCACTGTTTTAATTCATTTTGATGAATACTGAATCTGTTTTTTGCGAGTGGGATGAATTAATACACATTCATATTTAGTCTAGATTAGATCTACAGTAAGATCATGTTCACACGGCGCACTATAAATGGAAAAAAGTAACTCAGATATTTTCTAGTAAATTTAAAAGTAATGCGTTACTTTACTAGTTACTTGAAAAAGTAATATTATTACGTAACTCGCGTTACTTGTAATGTGTTGGGGGGGGGACTGATTGTCACTGCTTCCAACTTACAAACATTAGACATGAAGTTTATAAAACGATGACGTTACTTTAATCTTAGCTGTTTTCTAAACGAAAGGCAGCATTGTGTTGTTGTTGTTTTTCCTCTGTTTGTGGTTGACTGAAGTCACTGAAGAGGGACATTTCAACTCGGATGTTCTTTTCTGGAACGCGACATCCAACATGTCCAATATTATCATTTTTCATTGATTTCCATTTGATTTTATTCTAGCATTATTTTAATTAGTTCGATGATAGATCAACATTAAAATTGTTAACTGTCAGAAATGATTTTGCCCCTCTAACCGTTAGTTCGCTGGGAGTGAGAGACGAGAGCAGGAGCAGCAACTTCCGGTTCACGCGGACTTTAATTTATGGGTGTAAGAGCGCATGCTGGTCACAAGAGGGCGCACTTCCGGCCAAAAAAACAACTTTTGAGCGGCGCCCCAGTCATTTTGCGCCCTAGGCATCTGCCGCCTTGATGTCATCGACTTATTTTAATTTAAAATGAGAAATGTTGCCTTGGCAATTCTATGAAATAATTTTTTGACTGAGATACTGTTAGAGCTTTATTCATATTTTGAATTAGTTGTAATTTTTATTTCAGTTTCCATTTATTTTTTTTTTAAATGCTAGTAATTTTTAAATATCTATATAGTTTTAATTTTAGTTATTTTAGTACATTGATTTAATTTTCAAATGAGAAATATAGCTTCGGCAACTAGTCGAAATAAAAGTAATTTGTTGTTTTTTTTCAGTGTTTTTTTATTCAAGTAACAAAAATGTTGTTTTATGGCTTTCGTTTTAGTTAATGATAATAAAGGTCAGACACTTACCTGAGCCCTCTGACCTCTGAGGCGACCATATGACCTTTGAGACAGTGTGACGACTGTCTGTAACTAACCCTCACAATCAACAGCCAATAAAAGACTCGTATATCAAGACCTGCTGCTTTACCAGCTGATCCAGACCTCTCTCTCTCTCTCTCGATCTCTCTCACACACACACACACAGACACACACACACGGAGAGACACACACACACGCACACAGACAGACACACACACACACACGGAGAGACACAGACACACACACACGCACACAGACAGACAGACACACACACACACACACGGAGAGACACAGACACACACACGCACACAAAGAGACACAGACACACACACACACACACACACACACACACACACACACAGAGACACAGACACACACACACACACACACACGGAGAGACACAGACACACACACACACACACACACGGAGAGACAGACAGACACACACACACACACACACACACACACGGAGAGACACAGACACACACACACACACACACACACACACACGGAGAGACACAGACACACACACACACACACACACACACACACACACACACACGGAGAGACACAGACACACACACACACACAGAGACACAGACAGACACACACACACACACACACACGGAGAGACACACACACACACACACACACACACACACACGGAGAGCACACACACACACACACACGAGAGAGACAGACAGACACACACACACACACACACACACACACACACACACACACAGAGACACAGACAGACACACACACACACACACACACACACACACACACACACACACACACACACACACACACAGAGAGAGAGGAACAGACAGACAGACTCTTACAAACCTATTAAAGTCATTGTTTAAACCTCTAAATAAGGGTAGGTGACCTCTCAGTCTTTATTGCTTTAGTAAACATTCATCCTTCTGCATAAAACCAAAAGTGGACAGATATATAGTACATACAAGTGTTTCATTTAAGCCTTTACATTGCATTTTATAGATCAGCAACCAATATTTTGTATGCATATGCTACAGTATAATGCAGCATAGCTGTCACACACACAGTGGCCGTTCAGTACGTTTCCACAAGACTCTGAAATCAATGGTTTTACACGAGTGTGGTTTTATATTGTGGTTGGAGACTTTCACCTCTATTCATTAAGAGCATCTCGCGCCATATGCAGGATGTGGTTCCTTCAGAAACCGGAAATGAGTGAGATCCAGCCACAGGTGAGTCAAATTAAAGCAACGGGAATTTAATTAAAACACACAGACTTAATAAATAAGCATTTGTAAGTAGATTTTGCCCTGATCCAGCAAAGGCCAGGGGCATTTATGATCACAGCCCAAACACGGCAAAGCTAGTGGCTTTTGTCATTTTAACAGCTACCGAAGTCATACAACAAACAAATGCTGTGATTTTCGTCTAATTTATATATTAAGTACGCTCAGGAAAGATGTTTAGCATTGAATCAGATATTTTATATCTACATAGTTTGCAGAAACAAAACGGTACTCGTATTGCAAAGAATAAAACTTAATTTACGTACATTTATAAAAACGACGACAATAAAGCACGTTAAACCCCCCCCCCCTCAAATGATTTAACATTATGAAAATGTATCCACATTAACACGAGGGATACAACATGAAAGTGTTGTAAATTGTTTTGCTTTAAAGGGTAAGATTTTGCCCGATTTTCAACCAGCTTTGTATTGTAGAGTAAATAAATTAATAGTTAGTGAAAACTACAGATCGTACTTCCGCCGTTTTGCATCCCCGCTCACGTATAGTCTGAGCGAGCCCAGTGCATTATGGGTGTTGGAGTTTTCCTACCTTTTTCGCCACATCCCTTATTCTCGTTTTTTTTCCTCTAGTCATGTAGATTTTTAAACCACGTTTCTACTGCATAGACAGTCGATTTTGATTAAATCTCTATCTGCCAGCCCTGAAGTATCCCTTTAACTAAGTCCAGTAACATCGAATCTGTTCAAACAGAACCATAGCATTAGTTGCAATGTGGCGCCATCTTGTGGTGAACGTTTTCAAGTGTTGACAGAAAAACTCGACACAGACATTTTAATATTGTTTTATTATAAAGAGCAGCAAGGATAAAATAAGTTTACAGTCATCATTTTATTTTTCAATAGTAATTTGTGATAACGGTTCTTAAGTAGCACAGTTGCTGATAGTACTTTCATCATAGCTCTTCTTCTACAACTACCTTATTAACAAAGTTTTATAAGTGATATAAGCACATTTTAAACTTTATAAAGCATCTGTACTGTATTACTATCGCCTTCCCTGAAGAATTTCAACCTGAGAATGGCCAATACATGAACTAGATGATCTCCCTTTATCATACAGTACGTCTTTTATCCCCAAAATTAATTTAGCTCAGCCACTTAAACACTGATCTAGGTTTTTAAACACTGAGAATGATGCAGCACAGACTTTTATTCAACACAAATCTTGAAAGGTTTAGCTTCACTCAGAGAGGCACTTGAGTCACGTGATTTTGTTAAGAGCCCTTACATTTTCACTGAAAATACATTTCCCACAATCCCTTGATTCTGTCCGAGCATCATGGTCACAGGAGTCCAGAAACGTGGTTAAGTTCTCCAGTATTCACCGAGAACCACGGGAATGTTCCAGAAGAGACAAGTGTCACTGAATGTCATTGTTTTGGTAGAGGTCTCCGAAACAGCAGAATATGAGGTTCTGAAAAATAAGATAGTCATTTTTCACCTATAATGACTTTAATATTCAGGACACAGTTTGTAAAGGCCATGGTCAGACATCAGCTGACTGCATGGCTCTGATCATGTGTGTGTGTGTGTGTGTGTATACAGACCTGGCTCATGGATCATATAATGGACCCAGCCGAGAGACTGCTGCACGCCCAGCCTCCTCCACTCGTCCTCGGTCATCAGGTGGGATTTGGGCACTTGTTTGGCCAGTTCTCGCGGTAAGACCACATGTCTGCCATCACAAATGACAACCAAACAATATTTCATTGCATTTCAATGATATGAATGTGACGCTCGAAAATGACGTCACTCCGCTAAAACCACATGGGAGAAAATCCAACCATTAGTTTTGAATTCACGTCGATATATGCCTCTAGAATGATCAAATACATTAATAACTATACTAAGCAATTCATAGAGCTTGCATTCAGCGTTGATGTAATGTTACGACTAAACGAATGACGTTTCACCAAACAAACGAGGCCTCATTCTCCTCGTTTTTCATCTTACCGGTATTCATAAAGATCGTCTGTGTATTTATCCGAGTAGTAGATCTGTTTATGCGCCATTTTAGATTGTTAAATGAAGTCGGGTATGACAATATTCAGATGTATTGATCCGTGAAAGAAAGAGTCGATCAAACTCACTCTCGCAACTTTAACCGATACAGTTTTGAACCCGCAATTCAACCGGAGCCGCCGCTTCTGATTGGTTGACGGAGGTCATGTGACTGGAGGCAGCGTGAGCACGTCGGAAGGGAAGAGCGGGGGCGGAGGAAAGCGCGGTTGCTCTGGAAACCGGTCAGCGACGAGTCGCGTGAATGTGAAAATTGTTAAGAATATGCGTCTTTACTCTGTAATACTTTGTAAATATAAAAACAATGTATTTTTGCTTCAGAAACCTGCTCAAGGTAAAGTGTGAAATGTTACCACTGCATTGTCATGCTGTTTTGATCCATGCTCGACGGTTTGCTCGTCGTTTGCGAGTTTATTAACGTTAACCCTTTAAAACGTATAACAATGAAAACAAGGTTTGATTTGATTTTATATATATTTTTTTATTATTAGAACATTTCATTTTTATTACATGAAACGTTGTCAGTGCTTGACGTTTTTAAACAAATTATTTTTCCAAAACTTAAATAAATAAATCAAATCTTATGAAATGCATTACATTCGTTTTTGAAACAGAAATAAACTAAATTGTGTCACTCATTTATCTAAAACTTTCTAACAACATTTTCTAGTTTTATATTATAATTTTATGAACTAACAAGAACAAGTTGTAAAAAGTATTCTGTCAAAAATAGAATAAATAAAGTAATAATCAAAGCAAAAATATTTATGCGTCAGTTCATGTCCTTATTATGTCAACTACCTAAATAACCTCAAACTACTAAACTACCGATAAATAACCTCAAACTACTAAACCACCAATAAATAACCTCAAGCTACTAAACCACCTATAAATAACCTCAAACTACTAAACCACCAATAAATAACCTCAAGCTACTAAACCACCAATAAATAACCTCAAAGCTACTAAACCACCAATAAATAACCCAAAACTACTACTAAACCACCAATAAATAACCTCAAGCTACTAAACCACCAATAAATAACCAATAAAAACCTCAAGCTACTAAACCACCAATAAATAACCTCAAACTACTAAACCACCAATAAATAACCTCAAACTACTAAACCACCGATAAATAACCTCAAACTACTAAACCACCTATAAATAACCTAAAGCTACTAAACCACCAATAAATAACCTCAAACTACTAAACCACCAATAAATAACCTCAAACTACTAAACCACCAATAAATAACCTCAAACTACTAAACCACCAATAAATAACCTCAAGCTACTAAACCACCAATAAATAACCTCAAGCTACTAAACCACCAATAAATAACCTCAAGCTACTAAACCACCAATAAATAACCTCAAGCTACTAAACCACCAATAAATAACCTCAAGCTACTAAACCACCTATAAATAACCTCAAACTACTAAACCACCAATAAATAACCTCAAACTACTAAACCACCAATAAATAACCTCAAACTACTAAACCACCAATAAATAACCTCAAGCTACTAAACCACCAATAAATAACCTCAAGCTACTAAACCACCAATAAATAACCTCAAAGCTACTAAACCACCAATAAATAACCTCAAGCTACTAAACCACCAATAAATAACCTCAAGCTACTAAACCACCAATAAATAACCTCAAACTACTAAACCACCAATAAATAACCTCAAACTACTAAACCACCAATAAATAACCTCAAGCTACTAAACCACCAATAAATAACCCAAAACTACTAAACCACCAATAAATAACCTCAAACTACTAAACCACCAATAAATAACCTCAAGCTACTAAACCACCAATAAATAACCTCAAACTACTAAACCACCAATAAATAACCTCAAACTACTAAACCACCAATAAATAACCTCAAACTACTAAACCACCAATAAATAACCTCAAACTACTAAACCACCAATAAATAACCTCAAACTACTAAACCACCAATAAATAACCTCAAACTACTAAACCACCAATAAATAACCTCAAGCTACTAAACCACCAATAAATAACCTCAAGCTACTAAACCACCAATAAATAACCTCAAGCTACTAAACCACCAATAAATAACCTCAAGCTACTAAACTACCAATAAATAACCTCAAGCTACTAAACTACCAATAAATAACTTACTAAACTACCAATAAATAACCTCAAACTAATAAATAACCTCAAGCTACTAAACTACCAATAAATAACCTCAAAGGTTTACACATTAAATGTGCGTTTGTTTGAGATGTGAACTGATGTATATTACATCTTCATGCTCCTTAAATGCCTCAGAATTTAAAAACACGAGCCATCACAATCAATATTGTTCATGAGTCAATTATAGTCACTCATCCTCGGGTATTTGCATCATAGATTGTTTGCACGAAAATAAATGTTGATCTTATGTAGTGGTATCCTAGTAACACCTGAACTCCATCTTCCTGCAAGCGCACGTAGTGTACACTCGAATATGCCGTGCTACACTCACTGGCCTCAGCCAATGGCATCCGCCGGATGTGAGCTGCCAATCATTAGAGCCGGCCCCCTCACCTCATTCCTGTTGCTATGCTGTCTTTGAAACTATGGTTACAGTAAAGGTTCCTGTAGGCAGCGTCTCTCTCTCTTACTGCATGTGTCTGGATGCAGTCGGAGGGTTTACTCTGTTAAATGCTGTGTTGCAGTGAAATCTAATCTATATGTTGTGGATCTTACTTCTTTTTTCTGTATTTACATGTTTTATACTTTATGTAGACATTCTTTCAAATCTTTTAGTGTCCCTAAGTTCCACATGACAAAAATAGTCTATTGTAAATCTGCAGTTTAATTAAACAAATGCTTTTAGGACGCTAAACCTCACTATTAGTCACTGGAATAAAATTAGTCTCGTTTTAGCCTCATATTATGGCTGCACAATTAATCAAATTTCTAATCATGATTACAATAACGGATGTTAAAATTACGTTATCATTCTTAAGGGTATTTCCATTGTTTTAGTTTTAGTATAACATTATAATACCTTGCATATTATTTGTACTTTTTTTGTCATAATTGTGCAGCCCTACCTCATATGTGTCCCAACAGACATGTGATCATGTGACGTGATCTTTGGAAAGACTTCTGTGTTATTTCTCTGTGTCTCTCTCTCTCTCTCTCTCTCTCTCTCTCTCTCTCTCTCTCTCTGTCTCTCTCTCTGTCTCTCTCTCTCTCTCTCTCTCTCTCTCTCTCTCTCTGTCTCTCTCTCTCTCTCTCTCTGTCTCTCTCTGTCTCTCTCTCTCTCTCTCTCTCTCTCTCTCTCTCTCTCTCTCTCTGTCTCTCTCTCTGTGTCTCTCTCTCTGTCTCTATCTCTCTCTCGCTTTCTTTCTCTCGCTCTCTGTCTCTCGCTCTCTGTCTCTCTCTCTCTCTCTCTCTGTCTCTCTCTCTCTCTCTCTCTCTGTGTGTCTCTCTCTTTCTCTCTCTCTCTCTCTCTCTCTCTCTCTCTCTCTCTCTCTCTCTCTCTCTCAGTTTCTATACTTCCTGCTGTTTTAATGAGCATGTGTGTAGGAGTGAACCCGACACACTTCAGTCACGACTATGAAAATCACACACACACACACACACACAGTCCGCCACCCACTAACTCTACTCTCTCTCTGCGAATAAATATACACATATAGAGCGCCTAATGTGTAATACATACATTTACAGGGAAACAGTTTGATTTCTTATATGTTTGTAACAGATTTTTCTTGTTTTAGGTGCATTATGAAAGGAAGATGAACCTGATGAACTCTTTTCCACGGTGAGTAAACTAGCCGAGAAGAGCTGTAGTGTTCATAGAGAGAGAGAAATCCTGATACAGACGCGCGCCACTGAAGCTTATTCATTATTGAAGGTTATTGATTAGATTTTTATATTGAATTTTAAAAGTCAGTGTGACATAATTTGACCCTGTTAACTTTATTATTATTCATTTTAATTAGTGCATGTTATTCCAGTAATTTTTTATGTGCCTTCATTCTGGTATGTAAAGGCTAGCTTTAAAGCTTGAATTTAAAATGTTCTTAAATAAACCAGATTATGGCAAAATGAGAAATAAAATGTTTTGCGAATACCATTTCATGTTGATTTCAAAACATACGTTGCATGTTTTACAGTGTCATATATTTTTTGATTTTTTTATCTGCTGGAAAATAAAACAGGTGAAAAAATCAAAGATTTACATTGAAGAATAAACCAAACCGTAAGAAACCACCTAGCAACCACACACAACATCCTAGCAACTGTGGAAACCCACAAACACCTTAGCGACCAAATAGCAACATTCTGGAAATCATCCTAATACCCTAGCAACAGCACAGCATCTCAATAAAAACCACCCAGAACTCCCTAGCAACCACATAGCAACCTTATTGTAACCATTCACATACCCTAGCAACTGCGTAACATTACAATAAAAACATTCAGAACATCTTAGCAACATTCTGGCAACCATCTTAATATCATAGCAACTGCACAGTATCACATTAAAAACACTCAGAATACCATAGCAACCCCAAAGAAACATTCTTGTAACTATCCGAATACCCAAACAACCGCATAGCATCACAATAAATATCACCCAGAACACCTTAGCAACTGCATAGCGATCATTAACCTATCAACTGCATAGTGTTACAATAAAAGCCACTCAAAACACCTTAGCAACCACATATAAACATTCTGACAATCATTCTATTACCCTAGCAACTGTACAGCATCACCGTAAAAAACACAGAACACCTTAGCAACAAATAAAAACTACTTAGAACACCTTAGCAACTGCACAGCAACATCATGGATACCATCCTAGTACCCTAGCAACAGCAAAACATCACAATAAAAACACTCAGAACACCCTAGCAACTACATAGCATGACAAAAATATCACTCAGAACACCCTAGCAACCACATAGCATGACAAAAATATCACTCAAAACACCCTAGCAACCACATAGCATGACAAAAATATCACTCAGAACACCCTAGCAACCACATAGCATGACAAAAATATCACTCAGAACACCCTAGCAACCACATAGCATGACAAAAATATCACTCAGAACACCCTAGCAACCACATAGCATGACAAAAATATCACTCAGAACACCCTAGCAACCACATAGCATGACAAAAATATCACTCAGAACACCCTAGCAACCACATAGCATGACAAAAATATCACTCAGAACACCCTAGCAACCACATAGCATGACAAAAATATCACTCAGAACACCCTAGCAACCACATAGCATGCATAGCATGACAAAAATATCACTCAGAACACCCTAGCAACCACATAGCATGACACAAATATCACTCAGAACACCCTAGCAACCACATAGCATGACAAAAATATCACTCAGAACACCCTAGCAACTGCATAGCAACCACCTAGCAACCACTCACAGTACCCTTTTATCCCGGTGGTGACTTTTGCACCAAGAATCACTGAAATTTTCCTCAAGAAATGCACAAATCTAGTGCCTTTTATTTGTTTTTGCTGCCTGTTTTTAATTTCCAGATTAACATACTGCATGCAAACGGCTCAGCTGTGCCGGCCGCATCCTATAATTCAGTCTATGTGCTTTGATCAGCCTTCATTCATATGAATGTGCACTCGGGAGGGGTCAGTTTATCAGTGCAATTGAGCATCGCTGTTCTCTTCCGAAAAAGGCCATGTGTCTCGCCAAGACATGTTTTAGAAGCGGCTGGCGTGCTTTCAGGAGTTTAGAAGCGACGCTTCAGAAGCACGCAGTGCTGAGAATGGTTTCTCCCATTACCTGTGCTTCGAGTGGTTTGCCCCACTATTCAGCCAGCCTCCCCTGAATGAGTCATCCTGCTCTTCCCTGATTGGGCGTTCGGGATCCATCCCGAGGGATTGCCGTGCAGAAAGCTGCCGAGGCCTGACTTCATTCACAGAAACGTCGGTATGCCCGTCTGCCTTTCCATTCACAGCCAGCCTGAATCATTTTCACCCAGCATCCTCTCTTCCTCTCCTCAGCATCTCTGTGACAACAACGAGCGAGGAGCACTTTTAACGCTTTGTCTCAGCAGAGAAGACAAACCCTTTGCTCTCTTGCTCTCTCTCTCTCTCTCTCTCTCTGTGTCTTTTCTTCTTTTTTTCAATTTGCAGGCAGGAACGCGAGCCGCTGGGAGGGACTGCAGTGCGTTAGCCGCAGCGGAAGCTTGTGAATGACTGTCATGAGCTCTTCTGGACATTTTACTGTGAATGAATGGCTGTTTTTTTGCCGCCTTAATGTCACGGGCTTCATCCCGACGGCTGCTTTTTAACGGGGCCGGGAGATCTGACATCACTATTTACGGTCGTGTCCCTGCCGAATCTGAATGGCGTTTTAGTGAGATCGAATCTTGACTTTGTTGTGTTTGAAAAGGATGTTTAATTATTCAGCAAAGCTCAGTTTGTTTTGCCTTCTGTAGAGGGGGATATTCCAGTGCTGGCATGGATGGATTTATGCCGATGTTTCGTAGTACGTAAGGAAAAACGAATGTGACGAACAAAGAGATAAAGCCGTATCGGTCTTATGATTTAAATTCGAGCACAATTTAAACTTGGCATTAAAAATGGCGATGCATAAATGAGGTATAACCAACCAGATTGATGCGGTTGCGGGCGAAAGGTGAACGCTTTCAAATATTTCATGTCTTTTTAGTAGATTATGACTTCTCAATCAACAGCAGGTCAGTAGAGAGTCTTGCTTCTGACTTCAATTAAAACTGTGCGGAAAATTAGCGATCGCCATGCACGGCGACTCAAGTTTCATTCTGTGTGGCGTACATGTGATGCAACAACACGCACGGCACTCCAGTGTGGTTTATGCTTTGAATTATGTCAATGGACTAATTTTGATTCCAGTTCATTCTGACTGAGCTCGGATTTCACTACAGTGATCTGTTTATCACATCTTTTCCGTTCCTGTTTATTCAGACTGAATCAAAGCAAGAGGCGTTCCTACGGACAGGGCAAATTTTGAGAATTGATTGGTTCTACCACAGTAAGTGGGAGTTTTTTGTAACAGAAAGTGCTCTGCAGTGTTGAGTGAGTCTTTTGTTGAGAAGGGTCTCTCTGTCTCTCTCTCTCTCTCTCTCTCTCTCTCTCTCTCTCTCTCTCTCTCTCTCTCTCTCTCTCTCTCTCTCTCTCTCTCTCTCTCAGAGTGAGTCATGCATGTTCAGGGATCTGCCAGGATGCGGGGGGAGAGAGAGACATCGCTTCACTAGAGCTCTGTCTCTCTCTCTCTGCCATCTCTGGCCCTCTATCTCTGTAGAGGAGTGACCTCTCGCTGCTTTTCCCTCTCGTCGTCCTCTGTCTCCATGGATTCCGCGTTTTGTGGTTTATTTTTGGTCCCTGAGCTGCTGCTGCTGCTGCCGCACGGCGTCGGATTTTCCTAACATTTGCTCGCTCCCTTTCTTTGAACCTTCGAGGACACTTTCTCGGTTCCAGCATGCACAAGAAGTGGACGGTCAGCTGGGAGTTGGATGTGTCCGTTCGCGTGTAGCCTGGCACACCGAGGGGAATGCTTCACCGTGCTAAATACAACCGATTCCGGAATGAGTCAGTGACATCCGTCGATGAGCTTTTGCATGGTCTCTCCATGAATGCCAAGGTCTCGGCCGTCCCGCCGTCGCCGCCTGTGGGCGACCCTTCGTACGCCCCGCCAGCCGAGGTCTTGCCGCCCGACCCCGCCGAAGAGTCCGGCACCTTGTGCACCCTCATCAACAAAGTCTCCAACCTCAAATTCACCAACTCCTCCGGACTGCTGGGCATCAAGGGCCTGCCGTCCGCCGTCAAGGACCTGGCCGTGTCCAAGCTCCAGGGAGGAGCGACAGGAGGCGGATCCGGTAACCCGGGCTCGTCTGCGTCTGGAGCGCCTCACGCCCCGCTGGAGCCCGGCTCGGGGAAGAAGGGCAGGATGGAGGAGTCTCAGCCCGGCGGAGAGGGCTGTGCCGGGCTGGTGAGTAAGCCTTCTCGTGGATGGCTGCACTCCAGCGAAAAGATTTCTGGACCTGGAGTGACGTACGTCGTTAAGGTAAGATCCAAATGTCTTCTGCGTTTCCCTTGTTGTTTTCCATCCATGTGCAGGTATAGAGGGATTATGTGTACGATTTGGAATAATGCAGGCCGCCAGTAACTTGAAACGGCACAGTTACATTCACAAGTGACCATAAAAGCACAGAATGTTCCGCCACATACTGTACCAGGTTTACATGCCGTCTGTTTCCTCTGAGTCTTACATGCATGTGGAGGTGGGCGGTATGAGGCGAATCGCATTTTGTATTACAGTTAAAAAATAGGTGGAAATTAATTCATACAGTATGAACTAAATAATCATGTTTGTTTGAATAAATGACCAAATATACTTATCTCAGTGGGTTTGTTTTCTTTGTTGGAACTTGATAGAAAACAATCAAAAGGATGATTATGCATAACCAGTGTTTGATATTTTGTAACACTTGAGTTAAAAGACATAAAAAGTGAAATTAATATCATAAGAACCTGTGATTCAACTAAGGTTATTAAAGTACTAAAACCATAACCAAACATTATTTGAAATAAAGATTATTAAACTTTTTATTGACACCACATTTTCATTTAGTTTACTTTGATGTACTACAATATCTAAAAATAAGAAACCAATATAAACTATATGATATTAACTAATATAAACTATAAAATACAAATGAAATAGACACATACAAAAAAAATGGCTAAACACAACTAAATTACTAAAACAGAAAAATAAAAACAAAACTACTTCGAAATATGAATAGTATCTCAGTGATACTAAAACAAAACATCAGTTAAATTTAATTTGGAAAGTTGCAATTATGACAATAATCAATCTTGTCTCGTTCTACAATTTTCATATTCCTCATCGTTAAAATCAAATCACATTTCTGTAGCGCTTTATACAATAAAGATTGTTTCAAAACTGCTTCACATTAATAAAGAGGAAAATAATGTTGTAAAATGGCTGTAAGCAGCTTTAAAGAAGATAACAGTGTCATTATTCAGTTCAATAACAGTGTCAGTGTTTTATGTAAATAGCTTTAATTCATTATATACAGTATAGCATGTCTTTACCGTAACACATGTGTATTTCAGAGACTTTAACTGCCCTTGTAATATAACACAAGTTCAGTTATCATCTTCTCTGTGTACATTGTTATTGGGATATATTGTCTGCTATCCTGAAATATCACAGACATAGTGGTTCAGTTGTCCGTGCGACCGCTTATGTTTGACCTCTGCAGATTTGATCTATTCAAATGAACTGCAAGTTTATCACATCAAAAGGAAGTGCATGCAACTGTATCGTCTTCCGGGGATCATGACGTGTGCAGGACAGAGAAGTTATTCTTGACCACATCTATATGCAAAGACAAACATGATAACTTCAACAGTCAAAAGATCAGCGTTGATTCGTGCAAATATGTGCTTGTGTGCCATGTTTAACATGTGCACCTGCTTTCTGTGCATATGTTTTAAATGCCTAAATATGAATATATATATGTCGTTCATTAAGCTTGAAAACTCTGTTGTGCATGTACATTTGTCTTCTATACATGCACTGTATAAATACATCATTGTTTCTTTTTGAGACGCTTAATAAGTGCATTTTAGTTTATATTTGTATAACAGACCATGCATATTGAGCATTGACCTCAGATATTGGGGTATCGTGTATTTTAAGCATATCGTCTAGTGTGTTTACGATCATATAAGCTTGTTCACGGCCCTATTGAGCTAAAGGTGACGCGGATTCGTGCAGCATGAATCATACATTATTCCCTTCTAGCTTTTTTTCCTTCTGAATAGTCAGTTACTGTAGAGGCTAAACACGAATGAATTAGATCCTGCAAACCGGCGTGAGATGGATGGGAACTAAATTGATGCGTTTTATTATCTGTGACGAAGGTCTCTCTAAGCATGTAATGTACAGAGAGTGACAGAGAAAGAAAAGGACAGTATTTCTAGCTCCTTGTTTGAGTTTGATGTGTTTTGGTAAAAGTTAGTGGCGTCCCTTTGCAGGGATAGATGTGTGTTATTCTTTACAGTTCACTTATTGAGTGACCCTGAGCATTAACACACACGCACACACACACACACACACACACACACACACACACACACACACACATACATACACATGCACACATACACGCACACACATACACACACACACACACGCACACACATACACGCACACACATACACACACACAGACACACTCACTCACTCACTCTCACACACACACGCACACGCACACACACATACACGCACACACATACACACACACAGACACAGACACACTCACTCTCACACACACACACACACACACACACACACTATGCTCCATTTCACTAAAAGGACAGCTGCTGACATTGACTGCTTTTCAAACACACGCGACCAGTGTTCAGACAGACTACAGACATTAGATCCAGCCCTTGCTTGATTAGGAATTAAGTGAAAATTTGTACACTTAATATCTACTATTTTTTATTTAAAACAATAATGCACTTAGGTCATGCTTCATTGTGAATATATAGAACATATTTAATATTTTTGAGCCAATGTATCTATGTGTTTTTTGTGCTGTGTGTAGTTGTTGACACATTTGTCGTTCTCAAGTGAATTTGAATGTTAAGTACATTATTTTATTTTTTATGTATGGCATTATGTCAGCTGTTTAACTAACTGACAGTATCTGAGCGTAGAAACTGATCGTAGAAGACAGTTGGCATTGCTGAGAATACAACATGTACTTATATATTTCAAAACACGGCGACATAAGAAAATTAGCTTAAAAAACTTGGCATTTTATCGTCTGCTCCTGAAAAGCTATAGGTGTAATAAAAACACGTATTGTATTGTAAAATATATTATGGTCATTATACCCCTAATAAAAATGCACATTTATTTTGTGCTAAGTATACTACAAATACATTTACATGTTTAAATACCCTGTAATTGAACTTGTATTTGACTAAACTGGTCCAGGTCCTAGAACTAACTTTGTGCTTAATGCATTTAATTGTGTTGAAGTAGTGCTGAAATACACTTAAGTATATTTGATATTGATAAAGTGTAACTATTGCAAGTATATTTCGTGTACACTTTAAATATTTTGCATTAAACACTGATATTATACAGAGATCATACAATCCTTATTAATAGTGATATTAAAGCACATTTTTTGTGTAATATTAAGAAATGTGCATTGTGCAAAAAAGTAAAGTTTAATTATAATTTTATATCAGTAAGTCTTAAGTGATATGTCAATAAATATTTAAATGGATTTGAAGTATACTTACTATGAAATAAATGTCTTTTAAATAAATTATGACTTTTTTTTTTTACTAGAGACTTTGATTATCTTAATATTTTACTATATTTAGTAGCTACTTCCTTGCAGTGACAAAAAATTATAAAACATACATTAAAATATACTGTTCCAAAATATGTATAATGTTAAAATATATATTAAATTATTTAACTTTTCTGTCATTTATTTAAAGTTATTTACTTTTCTGGCCATTTTACTGTCTTTCGATTAACTTGAGATTTTACTGTATGTTGCTGAAAAGCTATAGGTGTCAATAAATATTGCAATATACATTTAATGTTAAAATATATATTAAATGATTTATTTTCTGTCATTTTGTATTTGACTCTTTACTATGTGTTGCTATGCGCACTTCCTTGCGGTGACCAACAACATGACATTTTTTTTTTTTTGCTGAAAACCTATATTTATTTAATGTCATTATCTATATTATTATTATTGCTACATTATGCCTACACACAGAAACTAACTTTATACAGCCAGTCAATAAGCTCAAAGCCTCCGTCATTGTTTTCAGCCAAATAATATTTGCCAAAACACTGCAGTGACTCATCGTCCGCTTCCGGCCTCGTTTCCTTTCTGCACTTTGAGTCGTACGCCAGAGTTAATTTGGGCGGTGAGGAGATAATTTTCCATAAAGCACTCGAGTAAACTTAACTAATCAGCCTTTGCCGTGTTCTTGGAAGCATGTGACGCGGTCGGTCCTCAGGTGGGTTACTGCAGGTGACTCATTCATTTAGTCAAGGAAAGCTGTAGTGAGACTCTGAATGAGTGAGTCATGCAGCGTCGAGAGATCAGTGAGGTGAGAGGCTATATAAAGCAGAGATGTGTTGATGCGTGATGTCACGGATGATGGATGATGTCATCGGCTCATGCGTAGAGAGATGTGTGATGTCACGGATGATGGATGATGTCATCGGCTCATGCATAGAGAGAGATGTGTTGATGCGTGATGTCACGGTTGATGGATGATGTCATCGGCTCATGCGTAGAGAGAGATGTGTTGATGTGTGATGTCACGGTTGATGGATGATGTCATCGGCTCATGCGTAGAGAGAGATGTGTTGATGTGTGATGTCACGGATGATGGATGATGTCATCGGCTCATGCGTAGAGAGAGATGTGTTGATGTGTGATGTCACGGTTGATGGATGATGTCATCGGCTCATGCGTAGAGAGAGATGTGTTGATGTGTGATGTCACGGTTGATGGATGATGTCATCGGCTCATGCGTAGAGAGATGTGTTGATGCGTGATGTCACGGATGATGGATGATGTCATCGGCTCATGCGTAGAGAGATGTGTTGATGCGTGATGTCACGGATGATGGATGATGTCATCGGCTCATGCGTAGAGAGAGATGTGTGATGTCACGGATGATGGATGATGTCATCGGCTCATGCGTAGAGAGATGTGTTGATGTGTGATGTCACGGATGATGGATGATGTCATCGGCTCATGCGTAGAGAGAGATGTGTTGATGTGTGATGTCACGGATGATGGATGATGTCATCGGCTCATGCGTAGAGAGAGATGTGTTGATGTGTGATGTCACGGATGATGGATGATGTCATCGGCTCATGCGTAGAGAGAGATGTGTTGATGTGTGATGTCACGGATGATGGATGATGTCATCGGCTCATGCGTAGAGAGAGATGTGTTGATGTGTGATGTCACGGATGATGGATGATGTCATCGGCTCATGCGTAGAGAGAGATGTGTTGATGTGTGATGTCACGGATGATGGATGATGTCATCGGCTCATGCGTAGAGAGATGTGTTGATGTGTGATGTCACGGATGATGGATGATGTCATCGGCTCATGCGTAGAGAGATGTGTTGATGCGTGATGTCACGGATGATGGATGATGTCATCGGCTCATGCGTAGAGAGAGATGTGTGATGTCACGGTTGATGGATGATGTCATCGGCTCATGCGTAGAGAGATCTGTGATGTCACGGATGATGGATGATGTCATCGGCTCATGCGTAGAGAGAGATGTGTTGATGTGTGATGTCACGGATGATGGATGATGTCATCGGCTCATGCGTAGAGAGATGTGTTGATGTGTGATGTCACGGTTGATGGATGATGTCATCGGCTCATGCATAGAGAGATGTGTTGATGTGTGATGTCACGGATGATGGATGATGTCATCGGCTCATGCGTAGAGAGAGATGTGTTGATGTGTTTTTTCACGGATGATGGATGATGTCATCGGCTCATGCGTAGAGAGATGTGTGATGTGTGATGTCACGGATGATGGATGCTGTCATCGGCTCATGCGTAGAGAGAGATGTGTTGATGTGTGATGTCACGGATGATGGATGATGTCATCGGCTCATGCGTAGAGAGAGATGTGTTGATGTGTGATGTCACGGTTGATGGATGATGTCATCGGCTCATGCGTAGAGAGAGATGTGTTGATGTGTGATGTCACGGATGATGGATGATGTCATCGGCTCATGCGTAGAGAGAGATGTGTTGATGTGTGATGTCACGGATGATGGATGATGTCATCGGCTCATGCGTAGAGAGATGTGTTGATGTGTGATGTCACGGTTGATGGATGATGTCATCGGCTCATGCGTAGAGAGAGATGTGTTGATGCGTGATGTCACGGATGATGGATGATGTCATCGGCTCATGCGTAGAGAGATGTGTTGATGCGTGATGTCACGGTTGATGGATGATGTCATCGGCTCATGCGTAGAGAGATGTGTTGATGCGTGATGTCACGGTTGATGGATGATGTCATCGGCTCATGCGTAGAGAGATGTGTTGATGCGTGATGTCACGGTTGATGGATGATGTCATCGGCTCATGCGTAGAGAGAGATGTGTTGATGTGTGATGTCACGGATGATGGATGATGTCATCGGCTCATGCGTAGAGAGAGATGTGTTGATGTGTGATGTCACGGATGATGGATGATGTCATCGGCTCATGCGTAGAGAGAGATGTGTTGATGTGTGATGTCACGGATGATGGATGATGTCATCGGCTCATGCGTAGAGAGATGTGTTGATGTGTGATGTCACGGATGATGGATGATGTCATCGGCTCATGCGTAGAGAGATGTGTTGATGCGTGATGTCACGGATGATGGATGATGTCATCGGCTCATGCGTAGAGATGTGTTGATGTGTGATGTCACGGATGATGGATGATGTCATCGGCTCATGCGTAGAGAGATGTGTTGATGTGTGATGTCACGGATGATGGATGATGTCATCGGCTCATGCGTAGAGAGAGATGTGTTGATGTGTGATGTCACGGTTGATGGATGATGTCATCGGCTCATGCGTAGAGAGAGATGTGTTGATGTGTGATGTCACGGTTGATGGATGATGTCATCGGCTCATGCGTAGAGAGAGATGTGTTGATGTGTGATGTCACGGATGATGGATGATGTCATCGGCTCATGCGTAGAGAGAGATGTGTTGATGTGTGATGTCACGGATGATGGATGATGTCATCGGCTCATGCGTAGAGAGATGTGTTGATGTGTGATGTCACGGATGATGGATGATGTCATCGGCTCATGCGTAGAGAGATGTGTTGATGTGTGATGTCACGGATGATGGATGATGTCATCGGCTCATGCGTAGAGAGATGTGTTGATGCGTGATGTCACGGATGATGGATGATGTCATCGGCTCATGCGTAGAGAGATGTGTTGATGTGTGATGTCACGGTTGATGGATGATGTCATCGGCTCATGCGTAGAGAGATGTGTTGATGTGTGATGTCACGGATGATGGATGATGTCATCGGCTCATGCGTAGAGAGAGATGTGTTGATGTGTGATGTCACGGATGATGGATGATGTCATCGGCTCATGCGTAGAGAGATGTGTTGATGTGTGATGTCACGGTTGATGGATGATGTCATCGGCTCATGCGTAGAGAGATGTGTTGATGTGTGATGTCACGGATGATGGATGATGTCATCGGCTCATGCGTAGAGAGAGATGTGTTGATGTGTGATGTCACGGATGATGGATGATGTCATCGGCTCATGCGTAGAGAGATGTGTTGATGTGTGATGTCACGGATGATGGATGATGTCATCGGCTCATGCGTAGAGAGAGATGTGTTGATGTGTGATGTCACGGATGATGGATGATGTCATCGGCTCATGCGTAGAGAGAGATGTGTTGATGTGTGATGTCACGGATGATGGATGATGTCATCGGCTCATGCGTAGAGAGAGATGTGTTGATGTGTGATGTCACGGATGATGGATGATGTCATCGGCTCATGCGTAGAGAGATGTGTTGATGTGTGATGTCACGGATGATGGATGATGTCATCGGCTCATGCGTAGAGAGAGATGTGTTGATGTGTGATGTCACGGATGATGGATGATGTCATCGGCTCATGCGTAGAGAGATGTGTTGATGTGTGATGTCACGGTTGATGGATGATGTCATCGGCTCATGCGTAGAGAGAGATGTGTTGATGTGTGATGTCACGGTTGATGGATGATGTCATCGGCTCATGCGTAGAGAGAGATGTGTTGATGTGTGATGTCACGGTTGATGGATGATGTCATCGGCTCATGCGTAGAGAGAGATGTGTTGATGTGTGATGTCACGGATGATGGATGATGTCATCGGCTCATGCGTAGAGAGATGTGTTGATGCGTGATGTCACGGATGATGGATGATGTCATCGGCTCATGCGTAGAGAGATGTGTTGATGTGTGATGTCACGGATGATGGATGATGTCATCGGCTCATGCGTAGAGAGAGATGTGTTGATGTGTGATGTCACGGATGATGGATGATGTCATCGGCTCATGCGTAGAGAGAGATGTGTTGATGTGTGATGTCACGGATGATGGATGATGTCATCGGCTCATGCGTAGAGAGAGATGTGTTGATGTGTGATGTCACGGTTGATGGATGATGTCATCGGCTCATGCGTAGAGAGAGATGTGTTGATGTGTGATGTCACGGTTGATGGATGATGTCATCGGCTCATGCGTAGAGAGAGATGTGTTGATGTGTGATGTCACGGATGATGGATGATGTCATCGGCTCATGCGTAGAGAGATGTGTTGATGCGTGATGTCACGGATGATGGATGATGTCATCGGCTCATGCGTAGAGAGATGTGTTGATGTGTGATGTCACGGATGATGGATGATGTCATCGGCTCATGCGTAGAGAGATGTGTTGATGCGTGATGTCACGGATGATGGATGATGTCATCGGCTCATGCGTAGAGAGATGTGTGATGTCACGGATGATGGATGATGTCATCGGCTCATGCGTAGAGAGATGTGTGATATGATGGATGATGTCATCGGCTCATGCGTAGAGAGAGATGTGTTGATGTGTGATGTCACGGATGATGGATGATGTCATCGGCTCATGCGTAGAGAGATGTGTTGATGCGTGATGTCACGGATGATGGATGATGTCATCGGCTCATGCGTAGAGAGAGATGTGTTGATGTGTGATGTCACGGATGATGGATGATGTCATCGGCTCATGCGTAGAGAGAGATGTGTTGATGTGTGATGTCACGGATGATGGATGATGTCATCGGCTCATGCGTAGAGAGAGATGTGTTGATGTGTGATGTCACGGATGATGGATGATGTCATCGGCTCATGCGTAGAGAGAGATGTGTTGATGCGTGATGTCACGGTTGATGGATGATGTCATCGGCTCATGCGTAGCTCGGGTTTAATACGCAGCTGATATACAAGTGTGTTTGCTGCTGGCTGTTTTTCTATTATTATTATTTTATTTATTTGTATTTTTATTGATTTTATTTGAAGGATTTTGAATTTAAGATTAAACAAATATCCTGTATCCTGAATCCTGTAAGTTCGAGCGAGTTTTTTTATTACATTTATTAAATAATTTTTCACTTTATTATATTTTATTGTCTTTTATTCAAGAAATGTAGGATTAGGGTTTTGAGTTTGAGATTTAAAATACAAGATGAATATTTTAAGATGGAGCATACATTTCTTCAGTGTCTTCTCTCTCACTTTTTTCTTTTGTTGTTATTCTTTTGTATTTTATTTATTACTTTAATACTTAATACTGTCGTATATATAGTTCATGTAGGGTTAGGATTTTTATCCACCTTCCGGATAATTAGCCACTGTAGGGAAATAACGAGAAGAATTACAACGTGGAGTAAACGGTAATTAAGATAATGCATTAAAATAATATTGAAAGACACCGATTTGCAGTATCAAGCAGCAAAAGGAGCGATTTTGTACAGCTAAAGCGAACGAGACCGGAAACAAGACCCATAGAATTTATAAATGTGCCCATTTTATGGGAAGAATAAGGTGGATGGATTAAAGAATAACAGAATATGAAATATTTTTTCCAGTTTTTTTTTTCTTTGCATTTGTTGTTAATAATTTTTTATTTCTATATAATTTATTTTATTTAATACTTTCTTATTTGGTTCATTTAGGGTTAGGGTTTGAGCTTTTTATAGATTAAATAATATGAGAATAATCCTTAAATCTGAACCATGTAATTTTTTCAGTGTCCTTTTTGGCTTTTGTAGTTTATTTAATATTTGTATTTATTTATTGTAATTAATACTTTAGTTAATGAATGGTTAGAATTTTGAGCTTTTTATAGATTAAATAAAATGAGATGAATATTAGTTATTATTATTATTTTATTTTTTTGAACATGAATAATTTTTTATTTGATATATTTTTAATAATTTGAATTAATACTTTCTTATATAGTTCATGTAGGGTAAGTGTTTTGAGCTTTTTTAAAGATGAAAGAATACAAGATGAATCCTTAAAACTGAATTATAATATTTTTCTTATTTTTTTTGCTTTTGTAGTTAATCATTTTTATTTATTTTGACAGTTTTGAGTTTTGAGTTTTGACACTGTGTGTGTGTGTGTGTGTGTGTGCGAGTGCGTGTGCGAGTGTCTGTGTGTGTGTGTGTGTGTGTGCGTGCTTGTGTGTGTGCGTGCTTGTGTGTGTGTGTGCGCTTGTGTGTGTGTGTGTGTGCATGTGCGTGCGTGTGTGTGTGCATGTGCGTGCGTGTGTGTGTGTGCATGTGCGTGCGTGTGTGTGTGTGTGTGTGTGTGTGTGTGCGTGCGTGCGTGTGTGTGTGTGTGCGTGTGTGTGCGTGTGTGTGCATGCATGCGTGCGTGTTTAACAGTGTGGGACTGTAGACAAGCAGATTAAAGTATGAAAAATGAAGACACTTTCATTAATGAATCACCCTCATGAGGTTCTAAACCTGTGTTTATCATTATTGTTTGTACAATAACGTTCATTATAACCACAGCATGTCAAGCTGCCTAAAGGACCCAAACCACCTGATGTGCAAAGTTAGCACAGACACAAGGCCAAAGTGGACACAATGTTCCTGTTTATGGATGCATGAATGCGTAGTATATGTTCACACAGCACAATATTTCACCTGGAAAATACAAGACTACAGACATGCATAAAGAAATTAGGCTTCATTTTGATGTCATGTTGACTTTAAAGTAAGCAGTTGAATTTGAATAGAAAATGATTGTTTTTTTATCACACAATGAGCAATAACAATATCTAGTTTTGAAGAAAAGATGATTATGAGCGGTTCTAATCACATTTCTGGCCTTGTTTTTCAGTATTTGGGCTGCATTGAAGTTCTCCGGTCCATGAGATCCCTGGACTTCACCACGCGATCACAAATCACACGGTACTACAACTCAACAAATGAAAACATATTAAACATTTTAATTTAATTTCATAATAGCATGCACAGATGCACACTTCACATCATCTGGTAACATTTGAATGTATTGTGAATTCAGATTACTATTGATTAATTACAAATTACTGTTTAGTTTTATGTGAATTGGGATTCAGTTATGCTTTCCTTCTAATCCGAAAAATATCATTTATAACGTTTCCACTGTTAGTGAAATAAATGATAATATCTTATCTAAATTTAAAAGTTATTTATTATTTTAGAGATATGTTTTAATTATATTTATCTAAATTTAAAGTTATTTATTATTTTAGAGATATGTTTTAATAAATTTAAAGTTATTTATTATTTTAGAGATATGTTTTAATTATATTTATCTAAATTTAAAGTTATTTATTATTTTAGAGATATGTTTTAATTATATTTATCTAAATTTAAAGTTATTTATTATTTTAGAGATATGTTTTAATTATATTTATCTAAATTTAAAGTTATTTATTATTTTAGAGATATGTTTTAATTATATTTATCTAAATTTAAAGTTATTTATTATTTTAGAGATATGTTTTAATTATATTTATCTAAATTTAAAGTTATTTATTATTTTAGAGATATGTTTTAATTATATTTATCTAAATTTAAAGTTATTTATTATTTTAGAGATATGTTTTAATTATATTTATCTAAATTTAAAGTTATTTATTATTTTAGAGATATGTTTTAATTATATTTATCTAAATTTAAAGTTATTTATTATTTTAGAGATATGTTTTAATTATATTTATCTAAATTTAAAAGTTATTTATTATTTTAGAGATATGTTTTAATTATATTTATCTAAATGTAAATTATTTATTATTTTAGAGATATGTTTTAATTATATTTATCTAAATTTAAAGTTATTTATTATTTTAGAGATATGTTTTAATTATATTTATCTAAATTTAAAGTTATTTATTATTTTAGAGATATGTTTTAATTATATTTATCTAAATTTAAAGTTATTTATTATTTTAGAGATATGTTTTAATTATATTTATCTAAATTAAAGTTATTTATTATTTTAGAGATATGTTTTAATTATATTTATCTAAATGTAAAGTTATTTATTATTTTAGAGATATGTTTTAATTATATTTATCTAAATTTAAATTATTTATTATTTTAGAGATATGTTTTAATTATATTTATCTAAATTTAAAATTATTTATTATTTTAGATATACATATTATTATGTATATTAATACATTTTAAATAAATACTAATGTAGTGTATTTAGTCTGTTGCTAAATATATTTTATATTAAAAAAACTGTAAAATTGAGATAAAATTACATTTTTAACAACTCTTGAGTGTAAATATAGATTCAAATTATTATTAATCACAAAATAAAAACATGTAATTATCTGCCCTAATTTTCCCAGGTTTTTATTTTATCTAACAATATCTAAATGTATTATTAAATACAATTTATTAAAATGAAAAACATTTACAAAAAGTTGACAGATCGTTTTGTTTGTTTATTTCTGATTTATATCAAATAAAAAGGGCACAGATAATTGTATTTATATTCATTACATGTAATTTGTATTTATTAGTTTTTTGTGACTATCAAACACAGACTAAGGACGTGATTCGGTTACTAATTTTTGTGAACTAATTAATTAAAATGAATCAGACTCCAATCGTTCACTTGACTCGAGTGTGATTCAGATGTTGTTTTCTCTATTATATGTTTCTCTTATGTTTATATATTTCAGTTTGTCTGTTGTTTTGCTGCTAAATCACAGTTTATCGTTTTTATACACTGTTTTATGGCGGCTTCACGGTAACATCACAGTTATCACATGGCGTTACATGACTCTTTCATGGCACTTGTATGTTTTTCTTGATTTGAATCCGCATCCAAACACTCATTTAGCATATGTGCTAGCATTAGCAGCGCTGAGATGATGTCATATCCTCTTTTCTGCCTGACTTCCTGCTGTAGTGTTCAACCGCTCTCTGGACACAAAGCTTGAACAGGTTTATCTATATTACACCTCAGACATAGTTATTGTGTAAAACATTAAACGTCGATCAAAATCAATGTGTCAAGAACATATGGAATTATATTTTATCCTGCTTTTTTGGAGCATTTGTATTTTTTTCATTGTAAAGTTATTTTAATTACATTTTTCATTACTGTTATTTTTTTAAATTCCCAATATTATTACTGTAATATTTTTTTTTTATATATACAGTATGGTAGAATTGGTTGCAATGCATATACAGTATGCTTACTTAAATACATAATGTACTACAGTAATGAGCGTCTGATGAAAATCATCATTAGTGAGATGAGCGTTGTCAATAAACATGAAAATAAAATGGGGAAGATG
>CM049884.1:25385073-25412573 GCA_027474115.1 Schizopygopsis malacanthus | reverse complement strand
TCCGGTGGAGATCCGGTAAGACTTGACAACATCACACCCGTGATTCATTCTTCAGCTGACGTTCAGTCTCACCACGTGTAACGGATGTATGCCAGTAAGGGCTGTGTGTAAACCTCACTCCTCTGACCCAAAAGAGGCGCTCTGGCGACTGACGCTAGAGGCTGTAGCCTTTGGCGTTCCTTGTTAGAGCGCCCGCCTCCCGCGCCGGAGTCCCGGGTTCGAGACCCGCTCGGTGAGCTGGTGCGGACCCGTGTTGGGGGGGTTACATTGGTGCCGTGACCCGGACGGGAGTGAGGTTTAGGGGGGTGAGTGTAACGGATGTATGCCAGTAAGGGCTGTGTGTAAACCTCACTCCTCTGACCCCAAAAAGAGGCGCTCTGGCGACTGACGCTAGAGGCTGTAGCCTTTGGCGTTCCTTGTTCCTTCCCGGGTTAGAGCGGACCCCGCCGTGACCCGGCGCCAGAGTCCCGGTAACGGATGTATGTGTGTAAACCTCACTCCTCGAGACCTAGCTAAAGGCTGTAGCCTTTGGCGTTCCTTGTTAGAGCCGCGCCTGGTTGCTCGGACCCGTGTTGGGGGGGTTACACACGCTTCATGGCAGATCTCAGCGAGTAAAGGACGGGGTCATAATACATAGTGGTATTTGATCTTATTTGTAATGTTTTTCACACCAAAAGCAGTGCAAGTTAGGCGATTATTAACCACCACTATTTTCTCTAAATAAGCTACTGTACCTTTAAGGCTTGTGTTCATACATTACTTTATTATTGGCTAGTTTCTGCATACTTGTTTTTTATCAGGTTTCTGAATATTAAATAGATGTAAATATGGTTGGACATATGCTAATGAGCTCAGGTGTGACACCACAATCATGACAGTTTCACAAATTAGTAATTCAGTTCAGTAGATTTTATTTAAGTCCTCATACACTATTCCAAATAATTATACGTAATTTTACATATTAACCTCGAAAAAGGTATAGGCTGAAGCCTTTTTGGTCATGTGTTATTGAGCTCATAGAGGTGATGTCATCATAATGACAATTTCATATGTTAGTCGTTATTGTTTTGATTGGGATTTCATGAATAAGTCAGTTTTTTTGTGTAAATGTCATAATCATTACATGTTCTGGCCTTTTAATATTTCAAATCAAACTATGTAATACATCAAACTCATTTCAAAAGAGCAAGAAATATCCATTATATTTATTTTGCCATTATATGACAGCTTTAAAGAAACGTGCTCATAAAAGCATGTAGAAGTGTAATTAGCTCAGTTTAGCTTTGAATCATTCTCTGTCTTCTCTCAACAGGACACGACTGATTACGTCGCTTATGTGGCGAAAGATCCTGTTAACCGGAGAGGTATTACTCCTGTCTTTTCCTCATGCTCTGATGATTCGTGTCATGTTTTGGATGTTAAAATACTTTCCACCTGTAAGTAATCCTTCCTTAGGTTGACTTCTTAAAGGAATAGTTCACACAGAAATTAACATTTGCTGAAATGACACCCTCGACAAGATGTAGAAGAGTTTGTTTCTTACAGATTTGTAGAAATGTAGTATTGCATCACTTACTCAGCAACGGATGCTGCAGTATGTGGCGAAAGAGTCTAAACCTGATAAAAACATCACAATTCCACAAGCAACAAACTTTGCCTTTGTAACTTCACTTTGGCCAAAATAGGTCCATATAGGGGTACGATATGTGTTTTTCCTACCGTCGATTATTACAGATCAAGTAGACCGATCCGATATTTTGAACCGATATATGCTAGTGTAAAAATGAAAATGAATCAAAATTAATAATAACAAGAGCTCTGACAAAAAAAAAAACGTTCTTTAAATGCTTTTAAACATGTCTTTAATTCTGAAAACTGTTAATAACAACAACATAAAAAAACAGTAATATTAATTATATTAATAATAACATAAGTACAGAGATCACCCAGGATTCTGTAAACATTTTTAAAACTTAAATACTTTCCGTATTGTGTGATTATTCTCCAAAAGTTGTAATAATTGTTGTAGTTGTATCGTATACAGTAATATATTCGGCTAAACCGAACGTATATTTTGACAGGTGCCATGAGGACTTTTAAGTTTCTTAAGCCTAGTATATATGAATGACGAGTTTTACTCAAATGAAACGGTCATGCTCGTGAAGTGACTCTCAGAGTTCTGGGGATGTTGTTCATTATTTATGTCCTCATTGAGACGGCAGACGCTGAAGTCACTGCGAGCGACGCGCTTCAATGTATGTGTGCAGTAAATGAAACCGCAACGTCTGTGTCATTCTCAGGATGCAGAACATCAGGATTCATATTTAAAAGTGTTTTTGCGGCTTAATATTTATGATACTAGTCCAAGCGCGAGTCGATTTAAGTGTACTGACCTCTTTTGATTAATTCATCAAATTGACACATCGTGACTTCCGCGTTATACGGTAAATTCATTATATGACTGCATTCCACGATCCACCCGCATTTTCCGATCGCGGACATCAGAGGTTATATTGAGGTGTTTTGCAACTGCACGTCTGCTGCTGCTTTACCTTTGAGAGACAACTGATGGGATCACTGACGCAGCTCCAGTTAGCATGTGCTCTCGGTGTGAGACTGCCTTCAGTTTTCCGCGTTGATTGGTCGGACTCGTGACTCTCTAAACAGATGAGCTGGGCGGAGCTTGCTCTCAGAATTGAAATCGCCTCACTCTCACAGAGTGTTGAGCTCAGAAGGCTCATCAGCCAAAAGTGCATTTAAACATTAAAAGTTTCACCTGTATTATTTATTCACAATAAATAATGTCACCTGTAAATGGTATGTTTGTTTGCATAAAAAAAAAAAAAAAAAAAAAAACAATAATAATAATTTCGGCAAACTGTTTTTAAAATGGCCGATATCGATAATCGGTAAAATGCTTAATATCGGCGCCGATAATCGGCCAGGCCGATAATCGGTCGACCCCTATCCATAATGAATAATAACGCTTGCTCCAGTGAAAAAGTCCATCTCCTGTTGTCTCTCATATCAAATTTTTTAGCCAAAAACAACAGTTTGAAGTTAAAAACGCCTTATTGATGGATTTGTATCTTTCAAGCATGCAGCTTTTGTCTTCTCAAGATGTTAACTGATGGAGTGATGTGGATTATTGTGATGTTTTTCTCAGCTGTTTGGACTCTCATTCTGACGGCACCCATTCACTGCAAACAGAAGAGTTTTAGAGACTAACACCGTGACTATGAAAACATTACAGGGCCTGTAACTAATTTCTCTGCCGAACTAACCATTACAATTACATCACATGTGTTTGGTGGATGATGTTCTTGTTGGTCAACCACAGTTTTAGCTGTACGGCTCTTGAGGGCCATTTCATTGTGTTTACCACGCTGGGCCGTCCTGTAACACACATTCACAAACAAGCGCGATTGATCAGTCCACCACAGCTGCATTTAGCATCAAAAAATCTATTTCTGTGGCTGTTGTATCTCCGTCTCTTTTCATTTCATGGATCTTTTAACTTCCTGTCAGCGCACAGGCCACGTTTTTAAACTCTCGCTGTACCTTCTAATGCATTTTTGATGTTGTCAGAGGAAAGATCTCGTAATGAACACTTTATAGCGGAGTGAGTCAGCAAATCGACATCCGTTCCCCATCTGCTGATATCTAATGCTTCATGTCAGATTTATTGATGCTGCATTTTTGTGTTTCATATATTTTAACTGATACATTTTATGAAAATATGTTCAAGTCACAGTTCACCCTAAAATTAAAAGAAATTAAATTAATTACATTTTATTCATTTTTCTTATGTAAAATGTCTTATTTCTTAATATATGTGACCCTGGACCACAAAACCATTGATGTATGTTTTGTTATGATAGCACAATATTTGGCCGATATACAACTATTTGAAAATCTATAATCTGAGGGAGGGTAAAAATCCAAATGTTGAGAAAATCGCCTTTAAAGTTGTCCAATTTAGCAATCACATTTAGCAATGCATATTACTAATCAAAAAATACAATTTTGATATATTTACGTTAGGAAATTTACAGCACAAATACAATTTTAATTAAATAAAATGGCAAAAAACTGTTAAAAACAGAAAATATAAAAAACATTTTTAAAAATGAATAAAGACTTTAATAGTATTGTAATAATACTAAAATAACACTGCAGCAAAATATATATTTATTGTATAGAAATATATAAATAGTACCATAATGTACAAAACCTATTATCTCAGTGGCTCAGTGGTAGAGCATTGCGTCAGCTGCGCAAAAGGTTGTGGGTTCGATTCCCAGGGAACACATGTACTAATGAAAATGTATAACCTGAATGCACTGTAAGTCGCTTTGGATAAAAGCGTCTGTTAAATGCATAAATGTAATAATCATCATGACAATGAATGACAATTCCTAAAAGGTTCTTGTCTTTTGGTTTTGGGTTGAAATATGAGATGGACAGGTTTTGTCAGATTGATCCTGAGGTGTCCTGTGTTTCTAGCGTGTCATATTCTGGAGTGCTCTGACGGTCTGGCTCAGGATGTGATCAGTACGATCGGTCAGGCGTTTGACCTGCGCTTTCAGCTCTATTTACAGTGTCCGTCCAGCAAACCCTCGTCCATACACGACAGGTGAGTCCTCATCTACACCTTCAGGATTCTGATCTGAGACCACTTCTGCCTCTCTTTGGCCACGTACACACTGCAGCTAAATTCAGTTGTCAGTTCACCTTTTACTCCTTAATCGCGTTCTGTACACACATAATTCACTAAAATACGGGAAGTGACAACCGCATTCGACAACCGCATTAACTCCCGAAAAATACAGGTAGTGATAACCACATTTACAGAAATTCTACGCAGTGTGTACAGAACCGAACTAGTTGCTAATGACGTATTTGAACGTGCATTGGTGTGTTCGTCTGTATGTGAGATGCAAGAAAATAACAGTGAACGAAGTCTTAACTTAGCTCGGGGCTTGCTGCTCATAAAGTGTCAGTGTTGCCAGATCTTCACAAAAAAAGCAACAAGAAACAAGGACAAGCACTAAAAAAACACACAAATGCTATGTTTTATAACACCAAAATAATCGTATATCTCATATCCGCGACAGACCACTTTATTAACTCCATAAAGTGCCTGTCTTTATGAGCTAAGACCATGCCTGAAAGCGCTTGTAAACATGAGGACATGGCAACCCAGCAAGACAGCGCTCTCTAAAGCAGCCTCCCGAGTATAAACACAACACTGCACGTCTATTAGTGGTAGTAATGGCCACGATTTAGTTCAAATCGACGGACAAAAACAGTCTTTAGTCAAAAGAAATGGCACGTAACGGACGGCTAAACGTTTATTCACTCCTGCAAGACGACAGATGTTGCTGCGGGAGTGAGTTCTGTTCCGTACACACATGGAGCGATGATTTACGGGACTCACTCCCGCATTTAAATGCGGTTTGTCACTCCTGAAAGTTGCAGTGTGTACGTGGCCATTGTGTCCTGTCTTTAGGGTTATGAGTACAGACGAGCCCCTGTGGATGGAGGAAGGAGAGGAGTCCGCCGATCATCACTACTACAACAGCATTCCCGGAAAGATGCCACCACCAGGAGGATTCATTGATGCTAGATTGACCAATCAGACGCAAGACAGCAGCCAGGTCTGCTAATCACCCCCCCACACTCGTGAAGTAACCTGCCCGCTGATCGATAATCACTCCAGCTCAGCTGCTTCTGCAAATGCTGCAACTCGTGCGTCTCTGACAATATCGCTTTATGAATTGGGTTTTTGGTAAATAAAGATAGTAAAGATTGTGCTGTTATTCTGAAGTTTTCATAAAACATACTATCTACCTCTGTAGATGCAAGAAATCAGGTCACTGAAATGAACCGAGAGAATATGTTAAACTGAGGGAACCAAATAAATCTGATATTAATGTTAATGTTTGCATACATTTTGTTACAATTGTATTTTTATTATATTTTGTTATAATCTCAAAACTAATAACACACACAAAAAACAGAACAATTCCAATCTTTCCACCCCAACATACAGTAAAAATTTAAATAATAATATAATAAATAAATATTAGATTTTCTTATGATATCAAAAACACAAAATGCAACACAATTCCAATCTTTCCACCCCAACATACAGTAAAAAAATTATAATAATAAAATAAATAAATATTCGATTTTCTTATATCAAAAACACAAAAAACAGAACAATTCCAATCTTTCCACCCCAACATACAGTAAAAAAATTGAAATTACATTATATTTTGTTTTAATATAAAAAAAAAACACAAAATACAGAACAGTTCCAATTTTCTCATTCCAACATATAATAATCAAATTAATAATACATGTAAATAATTATATTTTGATATAATATTGAAACAAACACTTTCCCACTCCAATATATATATATATGAATCAAATTAAAATGAGAGATGAATATTATATTTTATTTCGGTATCTACAAAAACAACTTTCCCACAATGTATATAATGATTAAAACAAATAATATATTTAAAAGTATTATTTATTTATCATGTTGAAACAACACAAAAAAAGAAAAAATCCAACTTTCCCATCCCAACATATATAATTACATTTAAAATGGATGATAATATTGAAAAGAACAATAGAAAATGCAGAACTATTCCTACTTTTCTTAGTTATACTTATAAGTACAGTGTTAGTTGTTTAAAAACATTCTTAACAGCTTGTATAAATGTTGGCATTAATAGTGTGATTTTAATTTGAGATGCATTAAATGATTAATTTAGATGACTTCCTGTAGTGTGGCCTCTGTTTCCTGTCTGTCCGTGTACATGGACTCCATCAGGTCAGTGATGATGAGGAGGTGTTTCATTACTGTTGTTTACTGCTGTGCACACAGGCCGCTGGAGTCGACCAGACGTACTACCAGGGCCGACCCATGTTCATCCAACAAGGTACAGCTCCCCTTTATTTCCTCCGTTTCACATTTAGATGGACAGATCGCCCAAAACACCTCATGTCAATGCGAAGAACTATTCTTCAAAATATCATTATCTTTCTGTCTGTGCCTTTCGTATAGGGTCCTGTGACATATACAGTCTCCCTGAGGTCAAAGGTCAAGCCCCTAAGGCAGGAGAAGTGCCCACGTATGTGAACACGCAGCACATTGACACGCAGGTGTTGGCCGCCCTCCAGGGAGAGTCAGAGACGCTGTCTGAATCAGGCACGAGCGGGACAGCTAAAGACAGCCCGAGGAAGGACCTCTTTGACATGAGTAAGAGTTTAGAGGCAATTCATTCCTAACACTGCTGTAGGACTATATAATGTACCTGTTTTACAGCGCCATCAACATACAAGTTCAACTCTTTTATCGTGCTTAAACGGTTAAATACACACAAAGTCATGTCAAAATGCCGTCATGGAGTGTTAAGTGAACATCGTGTCTATGTCTTGTGAATGTAATGTCTTTTATAAGCCTGAAATTGTCTTAGGTTGACTAGTATTAGGTTTTGCTGTGGTGTTAAAATATCCATGCACTGTGAGATTTTTAATGTTTTCATCTAAAATGTTGGTATTGTTACAACCCTATTTTCAGCACCTGTATTTGTTCTATTAGTATTTTTGGATGCCTATAAAACTTGCTTGAAAAATACTGGCCATTTGGCCAATTTTATGTTTAATGTTTGGCAGCAGAAGAATTAGAGAAAATACCAAAAAAGCATAAATGACACCTAATAAAAAAACAGACACATTGTGATGAAGCAACAATAAAAACAATCTCTTCCATGACAATTTGCCCAGCTGAACATTTAGCTTCTGTTTCTGTGTAAGCTCCGCCCACAGTCAAGTCTCATTGGTCCAGAATCCCACGCTTCATTTGAATATTAAATAACTTCTGACTGTCAGCAGTTTTACTGTAGAAAGATGATACATGTGAGGAAAAGACAACAAAAGCACTTTAATTTAGTCAAAAGAAGTTTCATTATTAATGAATCCCTTTTGTCACAAGCCAAATTTAGCGCTATACACAATACGCATTGTTTCAAAGCAGTTAGAGAAAATCATGATGTTATTGTTTATGATATCTTAATATCTTCACACCTCATATAGTCGCATTTACCAGTCGGACATACCAACTTTATATAAATCTCTAATGTTTTATTAAATTATGCTGGTTCACGTTTCCTTAGAAATGTATAAGCTAAAAATAAAAGTGTTAAAAACCTGAAACATGCATTTATTCAAGTGTTCAATGATTTCAGTATAGGTTGCTCATCATGGAAATGGCCAGGGATGCTGACATGTTGAAACACCAACGAACTGACTGTATATGAAGAGCTGTGCAATTATATAGTTACATTTTTTGATGACATAAACACTCAGCACATTGTTTTCTCGTGCCATCAGAGCCGTTTGAGGACGCCATCATGACCCAGACTCCGTCTCCGGCTCCTCCAGCCTCAGAACTGCATAAAGCGGCGTCCGTGGATAACTCCAGTCCTCTGCTGATGCGCGCGGCCGCGCTGAGAGCTCAGGAGGAGCTGGAGGACCAAACGTGGTACCACGGAGAGATGAGCCGCCGCCAGGCCGAGAAACTGCTGCTCCACGACGGAGACTTCCTGGTGCGGAAGAGCACCACAAACCCGGGCTCGTACGTCCTGACGGGGATGCACAACGGCCTGGCCAAACACCTGCTGCTGGTGGATCCGGAGGGAACGGTGAGAGCCAGCTCCAGCCACACACACCAGACTCTGTAGCCTCAAACTCAATTCCTGGAGGGACACAGCTCTGCACAGTTTAGCTCCAACCGGCTACAAATCACACCTGCTTGGAAGTTTCTAGTAATCCTGAAGACCTTGATTACTGATTAGCCGGATCAGGGGTGTTTGATTAGGGTTGGAGCTAAATTGTGCAGAGCTGTGGCCCTCCAGGAATTGAGTTTGAGACCTGTGCTGTAGCAGTTGAGTGTCTTTTTAGTAATGACACTGGGCTGGAAAATTAATATATGTAGTATTTCTTAAACATAAAAAGCACACACACTGAACAAAAATAGTGTAGAAACAGTTTTGAACTCAGAAAATTGCATGTAATGACATTTTGAAATCAGTATTTTCTTGTAAAACGTACTCCAGTATTGTTGTTATCTTTGTTTCGAGAGCAGTGTATTGAAGTAAATATAGTGGGATTCAAACTCTTGAGAAAATGCTTCTATTTTAGGTTCTTTTGTAGTGTAAAGTTGGAGTGAACATGACGAGGAACTTGATCATGTTCTCCAGCATCTCTGATGAAGTCACATCTGTGTCTGTACAGAGTCACATGATCAGTGACTAGAGGTCTGCACGGGCTCAAAACTGAAGCCCGAACCCGGCCCGTACCCGAGATCATCTGACCCAACCCAACCCGGACCCGACCCGAGATCATCTGACCCAACCCGACCCGACCCGAGCGGCACAGTTAAATTTAGAGCCCGAACCCGACCCGAAATCTCACCCCCCACCCCACAACGAATAGCCAACAAACATTTCGATTGCATGCAAAGAAACGGATTAATCAAGGCTCTGCCATTTCACAAACATTTACCAGTTATGAAAGTTTGTGAACATCAGGTGCAGCGGTCGCATACATTCTGCCCAGTTTATGAATTTTTATGGACAAGAGATAATTCTTCCAGTGCAAATTATGGTCATTTTTTGTCAGTTAAGGCTCGTTAGCATTCTGTCTACTTTAAATCAGACATAAGATCTTAAATAAGATTGTATTTATTTGAATTAGTGAGAGAGAGAGAGAGAGAGAGAGAGAGAGAGAGACAGAGAGAGAGAGAGAGAGAGAGAGAGAGAGAGAGAGAGAGAGAGAGAGAGAGAGAGAGAGAGAGACAGAGAGAGAGAGAGAGAGACAGAGAGAGAGAGAGAGAGAGACCGAGAGAGAGAGAGAGAGAGAGAGAGAGAGAGAGAGAGAGAGAGAGAGAGAGAGACAGAGAGAGAGAGAGAGAGAGAGAGAGAGAGACCGAGAGAGAGACCGAGACAGACAGAGAGAGAGAGAGAGAGACCGAGAGAGAGAGACCGAGACAGACAGAGAGAGAGAGAGAGACAGAGAGAGAGAGAGAGAGAGAGAGAGAGAGAGACCGAGACAGACAGACAGAGAGAGAGAGACCCAGACAGAGAGAGAGAGAGAGACCGAGACAGAGAGAGAGAGACCGAGACAGAGAGAGAGAGAGACAGACAGACAGACAGAGAGAGAGAGAGAGAGAGAATGTGAACCTGCGTCTGCGCGTCTCTCTCTACAAGCAATGAGGCTTAGTTACTTCAAAAACAGCGATTTTGCCGCCTCATTGCAGATAAATATAATGTTGTGACTTGCGAGTCAGTAGCCTGTCGAAGCTATTTTACTAATAAAAGTTTCCGTGCTGTTTGTGCGCGATCTCTGATATGTGTGTGCGTGCGTCTATGAAAGCAGCGAAGCCTCTGCATATAGTTTTGGTTTACATATAGAAACCCGAAAGTATTTCGGCACCCGCGGGTTCGGGTCGGGTAGCAGACCTCTATCAGTGACACGCTTATATTTGATTGGTCACGTAGAGATACTGCAGAATCAGAAATAGATCAGTTTATTTCAAACAAATCCTAAAACTGTTTAGTTCCAGGTTTGAATGAACGAAGCACAACATTTCTAATGTGGACGTTTGAACTTCATTGTAGTTTCCTCAAGTTTGGGGTCAGAAAGATTTGTTTATATTTTTGTCTCTTCTGCGCACCAAAGCTGCATTCATTTGATCAAAAATACAGTAATATTGTGAAATATTATTGCAAATTAAAGTAACTGTTTTCTATGTAAATATGTAGTAAAATGTAATTTATTTCTGTGATCAAAGCTGTATTTTCAGCATCATTACTCCAGTCTTCAGTGTCACATGATCTTCAGAAATCATAATAATATACTGATTAGCTGCTCAAAAGGGTTTATTATCAAGTAACTAAAATTAAACTGAATATGATTAAAAATGATTATTATTTCAGCTAGTTGTGATTTTCATTTAGTTTCTACATCTATATGGACAAAAACAAAATTACTATAACTTTAACTCAAATAAAATAACAAATAAACACTTAAAATATTAATAAAAACTATAATAGTACATCAGTACTTCAAATAACACTGGTGCAAATAACCATTTCTTATTCATATCACTGTTGAAAACAGTTGTGCTGCTTCATATTTTTGTGGAAAATGTGTTTTCAGAATTCTTTGATGAACAGAAAGTTCAAAAGCATTTATTTAAAATAGAAATCTTTTGTGATATAAACAATTCTTTTGCATGTCACCAATTGAATGCATCCTTGCTGAATAAAAGAATGAATCTTTTTTAAAAAGAAATCTTTTTAAGCGCTAGTGTATATGTCACGTGTGCTTCAACTTTCAAATCAAATCTGTGTCTCCTCAAGGTCCGCACGAAAGATCACATCTTCGAGAGCATAAGCCACCTGATTGGCCATCACCGTGACAACAACCTGCCGATCGTGTCGGCGGGAAGCGAACTGTGTTTGAAGCAGCCGGTGGAAAGAGAACAGTGACGACAGCTGAATCCCGCGGGAGGCTCACGACGCCGCTCTTTCATGAAAACAACCCGCTCCGTCGCTTGTCCGACTGCTCGACTGGGACGACGCTTGTAGAAAGCCCGTTTCTAGAACTGACAGGTATTTTATTGCGCTGGTGGAGAATCTCTATTTTTGACTTTCGGTGGACAGCCGTTCGAAACGGGGAGTTTGGACGAACTCGGTCTCCAAGAGGGATGCCAAGAAAACTAGATCAAGAGTATTTTAGAATAAAAAAGTTTTAGTTTTGTCTATCAAGCACAACCGGATTTTCATGTTGGTGGGTAAGAGATGGAAGGAAAACTAATATTTGAGTGAAAAACAAAACAAACACCAAGCTGTTTATATCGACCTGATGTAGGAGTTGGTCCTTCACTGCAGCTAGTGTGCGAGATCATTTGGTAGCTTCACTGCTTTTCAGAGGGAAGAGGACGTGAATGTGTTTGCTTTAACAGAAATCACACTCTGACATGCTGCACGAACACACACACACACACACACACACACACACACACACACACACACACACACACACACACACACGCACACACACACACACACGCACACACACACACACACACACACACACACACACACACACACACACACACACACACGCACACACACACGCACACACACACACACACACACACACACACACACACAAGCACACACACACACACACACACACACACACAAGCACACACACACACAGACACACACACACACACACAAGCTCGCACACACACACAAGCACACACACACACACACACACACAAGCTTGCACACACACACAAGCACGTACACACACACACACACACACGCGCACGCACACACACACACACACACAAGCACGTACACACACAAACACACACACTCACACGTGCGCGCACACAAACACGCACGCACGCACACGGCTTCATTTTTCTATGACGTTGAAACCTGTGGCTCTCGCATGACTTTAAACTTAATTGTACTTGTGGTCATTGTTGGTAGCATCCAGAGCCCCAGCGGAGGTGCTTGTGAGTGCTCACAATGTCAAATACTTCTGCTTTCCCAGTATTCCTTGAGTTTAGCTCCTTCTTTAAACGTGTCAGAGGTGTGTAGTCGCTCGGCTCGGCCCTTTTCTTTATACCTTGGATGTTTCTATCGGTTCTGACTGTCATGGTTTGACTGTGGGCTTCACAAACACACACACTGCTATTATGATGATGATTTTCAATTAAACCGTTCTAAATGAATAGCACAATCAACGTCTAATTACTGGACAAACTGGAATCAAGTTCAGCCACGAGTCACATGCTTCTGTTGCATTTTGTGTTTCCCTTTAAATCCACATTTTAGAGAGAATATGAACTCATGCATAAGAGTGAATCTTTTCAAAACGGAAAATTATATGTTTCTCATAAAGACACTGAAGCTTAATTGTCATGCAACAATATTAATGTTCATACAAACAGGTTTCATTTTTTTATGCTGGATATTGACAATCTAACACAATTACTGTTTGGAAAATAGCACCAAGATATAGACTAATTGCCATCAAAAACATATTTTCCTACAAACAAGCCTTTATGCTGAATATTATTATATGATTATTGTTTTCATCCGATGTAATTACTGTTTGAAAAATTGCAAAAATATATAATCATGTACAATTATCCAGCATAAGGTGAATCTCAAGAAATTGACCTATAAATGAACAAAACTATATGAAAATAATCCCAAAAATATGAATGTCCCTTACAAACAGGCTTCATTTTTTTATGCTTAATATAATAAATTGTCTTCATTTTTTTGGCAGAGTTCTTATGGAGATGAATTGTGATTTGATTCATGTGAAATATGTTTTGTGCTCTAGAATGAAGACACGTGCAGTTTCATATTTACTCAACTGTGGATCTCTTTTCTTTCTCTAAATTATAATATGATCGTTTAATATATCGTTTGCATTATTGCATCACTGTGAATATTGTCTTTCTCACACAAAAACACAACATGATATTTATGTATTGAACTTTGTGATATTAAACTGTGGAAATATTGATTTGGAGGCACAGGAAGAATGATAAATATATATATTTGGTTTTAATTTGAGTTTTTGTTTTTATTATTTAAATTTAATTAATTAAATACAAGAAAATAATCTCATACTTCATATTTTAATAGCAAAATTTACAGCACAAGATAAAAAAATCAGTACTTTTACATGTGCATATACATGAAATGCATATTTCTGTTGCTAAATATTATATCACCATATATTTTGCGAGTCAAAGTTTCAATATTTTAGCCAAAACTAAATCTCAGTTCATGAAGAATCAACAGAAGGGTTTGAAAACAAGCACTACTTCAGTTTAAGCTCGTTAAAAATCATTTTTCACTCATTTCTAGTTTGCTAAATGAATGAAGGATGATCAAATCCTTTCATAATTCCACTGAACATGATAATATAATATAATATAGAGATGTTCTATTATATTACTCTCACGTTTTTGTAATGCCGCAACAACACAATCCCAAATCGTAATTATTCATTACTGAAATCTTGTTGCTTTGCATCCCGAGTTGTGTTCAGGAAACGTGCCTTTATTTGAAGTGTTGAGAGCGCTCGACCACAGGTGACCGAATTCAACCCGAGTAAACCAGTCTCTGCTTGTATGAGTTATTCATATTCTTTATGATTGGTGGCAATAAAAGAATCATGTGTATTCCTCTTTGTTTATTCGGCTGAATCTGAACACGTTCGGGTCATTTTCACCCCACATTCAAAGGAAACAAATACGAAATGATGTTCTGCATGAAGAAAATGTATTCTATAATATATATATATATATATATGCAAAAAGATTAAATAATCACGAGCATTAGTTTAGTTTGTGCTGCTTGTATGTGTCCAGCAGGTGGCGCGACGTGCTCTATTAATATCTACTCATGCTGTACCATAAACAGCTGCATTGGTTTAAATCATTACGGTTTTATTCTTACAATATATTTACTCCATACTGACTGATCTGGTCTGATTGTTCTTTGGGAAAAGAAAAATTAACAACCTATATACAGCGTATCATACAGACTGAAGTGTCAAACATGCTATTTTATATTATATTATATATATATATATCAACACCTGACGTAAAAGGCTTTAGGTATACAGATCAGTACATCATTAAACAGCACTATATATAATACTGTTAATATTTATATATGTGTGTCCTGTCTACAGATCAGCTACACTGAATACAAAAATGATTTTCTTACTCAGTGTTTTGTCTTGTTTTCTGAATAATATCGAAACATTCTTAAATCAAGACCTTGAGGAGGAAAAGGGCTAAAGATATGAAGTCTTGTTTTCTGAAAAACATCACATTCAAGCCAGTTTTTGCTTAAAACAAGAAAATAATCATATCTGCCAATGATACGACAAAATCAACTTAATTCAAAACAGTGTTATTTTAGTATCATTGAGATACTATTATAGTGTTTTTAATACTTTGAATCTTTTATATTTGCTGTTTTCATTTTAGTTTGTTTGGTTAGTTTTAGCAATTTTTTTGGTTTTGAATATATATATATATATATACAAAACCACAAAAATTGACTTGTTGACTTGACACAAAAAACTATATATACATATTCATTTTTATTTAAGTTATTTTAGAACAAGTTAAACTAAATTAAAATGAGAAATGTTGCATTGCAGACTAATTTAAATAAAAAATGTGCTATATTTTATTTTATTTCAGTTAATTTTTTGTATTATTTTAATTTTAGCTGACTTTAATAACCCTGGTTGAAAGAGAAAATAAAAAATTTGACCCCATAGGCAGATATTTTTTCATGTTTTAACCAAAAACGTGCTTAATTGTGGTTGATTTTTCAGAAAACATGACTTATTGTCTTTTTTCTCAAGTTCATGTGTTTTGCTTGAAGAATGTTTATTTGCACTGAAAGTAAGAAACATGTTTTGCAGTGTAAGCACTTATTGGTTGGGATCAGGACATTTGTCCACTGCTCGATATGCACTTAACGTGTGCTGATGCTTTAGTATACACTTAAAAAGTGCACACTAAAATTCTCTAGCATGCACTAATGCTATAGTGTGCATGTCAGCAAACACCGTGAGTGCTTCAGCTTGTGTTAGTCTGTGCGTTGGCGTCTGGGTTCTCCTGTTCGGCCGCACGAGGGCTGTTGGAGCTGCTCCGGCTGGGGTCCGTGTTCTGCTTGCACCCCCCCGTGCCGTCCCGCAGCAGACACCCGCACACGAGCCTGTAAAACGCCCGGCGCATCACCCTGCTGGCCAGCGTGTAGATGACGGGGTTCATGGCGGAATTCAAGACGGCCAGCGCCACGAACCAATCGGCTTTGAGCAGAACCGGGCACTTTCTGTTCCCGCAGGCCACGTCGACGAGCAGCAGCACGAAGACGGGCGTCCAGAAGACGATGAAGACGCCCACCACGATGCTGACGGTGCGCAGGAGCGCCATGGAGTGCTCGCAGCTGCTGTGCTTGGTGACGTTGCGGCTGCTGCTCTTGACCAGGGCGTAAATGCGGGCGTAGAGGATGGAGATGGCCAGCAGGAGCAAGATGAAGATGGCGATGCAGAACGCAACGTAGCTCTTGCTGTACAGAGGGAAGATGGTCGAGCACTGAACAAGATCTTCTAAACAGTTCCAGCCTAAAATAGGCAGCGCTCCCAGCGTTATCGCGATTAACCAGCAGGCTCCTATGAGCAGAAACACCCGGTAGTTTTTGCTTGCGTCGTAAGGCCTCATTTTGATCATAGTAAGATATCGTTCGATCGCAATCGCAAGTAGACTGAAAATAGAAGCGCCTAAAACAACAAACATACTCCCTTCTCGAACCAACCACTCGGCTGGAGACAAGTGTAACGTCCTCTGGCCTGACATCAGCAGGTTGACTATATAAGTCACGCCGGCTAACGAGTCGCACAGAGCCAGGTTGGCGATGAAAAAGTACATCCGGTTGTGGAATTTGTGGTTCTGCCAGATGGCCACCAGCACTATTATGTTCTCCAGGACGATGAGGCCGCAGACGACCAATAACACCACCGTTTTGGGGTCCAACGGGGCGCCTTCGGTGTCATTGCGATGGTTTAGTTTCCCCGTGTAGTTGTAATGCAGGGAAATGTGTTGGTTGATCATTGTGGGATGATTTGGACTGGATCGTACAGGTAAGACGGGTCACGGCCAGCGGGTCGACTGCTTTCTTCAGGGTTTACCTGTCAATCATCACCATGCTGTCATGTCTGTGGAGTCAACCAGATGTGCTTTAAAGACCGCTAATGACACGATCCAGTCCGATACACGTGAATATGTTTCATGTTTAACACAGCTGGAAGATCTGAGATACCTTTCCAATAACCTTAAAGTCACAATTAAGATGACTACAAAAAATATATAGTGCTTCTAGATATATACAGTAATTATATATATATATATATGGTACTGTACAATACTGTTCAAAAGTTTGGGGTCTGTATTTTTTATGTTTTTGTCTCTTTATGTTTGTTTAAAAGATCTGTAAAACTCTGAAATATTATTACAATTTAAAATATCTGCTTTCTATTTGAATATATTGTAAGATGTAATTTTCAGCATCATTACTCCAGATTTCAGTGTCACATGATCTTTAATATGCTGATTTGCTGCTCAAGAAACATTTATTATTATCAATGCTGAAAAGAGTTTGTATTTTGCAGAAGTCTGATGAATTTGATATATAGGTAAATCTTTTTGTACCATTACAAATGTCTTTACTGTCACGTTTGATTAGTTTAATGCATCCTTGCTGAATAAAAGTATTAATTTCTTTCAAAAATGAATCTTCCTGACCCCAAACTTTTGCACGGTTGTGTATTTGGAAGGAAAAACTACTCTCTCAGAAAGTCCATCTTAAACTTGCAGATGCTTCTTATATCATAGCTGGTTTAACTGGGTCGTTAGCTGGTTAAGGTGGACACAGTGGGTGGTCAACCAGCATCCATTAACCAGCTTTTATGCTTTATATTAACACATTAAACACCATCTGAATTTTTAACAGGCTATTTTTTGTAAGAGCAATATACCATGCATTGCATGCAACATTTAATATGATCCAGAATAATTCCATGCACAAAACTTACATTGAACTTCTGTGTTGCGCATGATTGGAGATTGAATGACAATCATTTAAAAACAAGCACAACAAAATATAGTTTCCATTAAAGTTAGTATCGCATAGATTATTATTATTTTTTATATATCTGACAAGATGTCGTCTTTGATTACTCACCATCAGATATCACGAACCGCAGAGTTTCTTGACTGAGACTCATTCGTGTCGAGATTTGGTTAAATAGGAACTGTTATATTTCCATCTTTAATATGCAGAAGTTCAGACTTCAGCCTGCACGCAATGGAAGAAAGTCCTTTCACACAGTCCGCCGCAGGTCGTCTGCTCTTCTCCTGCGGTGTGTGTGTGTGTGTGTGTGTGTGCGTGTGTGAGACAGACAGTCCAGCCCACGACACGCCTCCCACAGTCTGGAGACTGCACTTCTGAGTGTGTGTGTGTGTGTGTGTGTGTGTGTGTGTGTGTGTGTGTGTGTGTCTGTGTGTGTGTGTGTGTGTGTGTGTGTCTGTCTGTCTGTGTGTGTGTGTGTGTGTGTGTGTCTGTCTGTCTGTCTGTCTGTGTGTGTGTGTCTCTGTGTGTGTGTGTGTGTCTGTCTGTCTGTCTGTCTGTCTGTCTGTCTGTCTGTGTGTGTGTGTGTGTGTGTGTGTGAGACAGACAGTCCAGCCCACGACACGCCTCCCACAGTCTGGAGACTGCACTGTCTGTCTCTGTCTCTCTGTGTGTGTGTGTGTGTGTCTGTGTCTGTCTGTCTGTCTGTGTGTGTGTGTGTGAGACAGACAGTCCAGCCCACGACACGCCTCCCACCGTGGAGACTGCACTTCTGAGTGTGTGTGTGTGTGTGTCTGTCTGTGTGTGTGTGTGTGTGTGTGTGTCTGTCTGTCTGTGTGTGTGTGTGTGTGTGTGTGAGTGTCTGTCTGTCTGTCTGTCTGTCTGTCTGTCTGTCTGTGTGTCTGTGTCTGTGTGTGTGTGTGTCTGTCTGTCTGTCTGTCTGTCTGTGTGTGTGTGTGAGACAGACAGTCCAGCCCACGACACGCCTCCCACCTGTGTGTGTGTGTGTGTGTGTGTGTGTGTGTGTGTGTTTGTGTCTGTCTGTCTGTCTGTCTGTCTGTCTGTGTGAGACAGACAGTCCAGCCCACGACACGCCTCCCACCGTGTGTGTGTGTGTGTGTGTGTGAGACAGACAGTCCAGCCCACGACACGCCTCCCACCGTGTGTGTGTGTGTGTGTGTGTGTGTGTGTGTTGTGTGTGTTTTAAACGATACACAGATGTTTATCGTTTCAACTGTAGTTTTAAAAGTTTCTCTATTTGTTGTTAGAATGACAAAAATTGTAAAAAGTAAAATTTTTACACATATCAATTTCAAAATGAACGAGCCAATCAAATCAAAGAAGGCGGGGCTTCACTTTTCCAGCGCGAATTTCAGCCTGGCTTCAGTTTAACGGTTGAGGATCGCGAGGTAAGTCACTCAATATTTCACATTTGACAACTGTTTTAGGATATAATTATTAAATGACCGACATTGTTATCATGTGATGCGATTTTTTTGGTCAAATTTCACTGCTTTGAATTGAAAATAGGATGAACCATTTAATTCATGTATTTCATAACGTGACTAGACAAAAACATCTTGCCGTTATTTTCAGCATATTATACACATATTCAGTCTTATTTGTAATTTAAATTAAAAAATATTATTTGCAAATGATTGAAATATATTACGAAAAATCACATTCTTGTACTGTGCTTTATTTTAAAAACTAAGATATCATTCTAGTCTGACTAGGACTTAGACTTAAAATAAATAAAAGTAGCATTCTGCTGTTAGAGAGTGTTGTGCTCAGTGCATTAAATCATTAATCGGTGATGAACTTCTCACTGCATCATATAATTAACAACACGAACCGTCAATGTATGACTCAAACTCACTTTACACTGCCAACGCTTTATTTTCCACGCGTCATTTTTATGTCGTTACAGTCAAATCATTTAAAACCGTGAGATCGCTCCGGAAATCTGTCCTGTCTTGCGTGCACTCGAGACGGTCACGTGTGAGCGCTTCTCCATTGAAAATGAATGTGATCGTGTCGCTGTGTGTCGCTGGCAGTGTGAACGGGGCTTGAGGACATTTTGAAAGCTGAAGCTCGCAATTATGGAAAGGGGCGTACATTTCCGACGCGGCTTGTGGTGTTCAGCCAATCACACTGCACTGTGCCAGTTGGCCAATCAGAGCAGACTGCGCTTGTATATAACACTATTGAGGTCCAGAAAAGTATGAAAAGCATCGCCAGAATACTCGCGATGAGAATACTTTTTGTATGCAAAGAAAATAAAAATAACGACTTTTTTTCAACAATTCGTCTCTCTGTCTCTCCTCGTCACCGTAGCACCATTATGGAGATTATGCACCGAACGCAAGCAGCGTATGCTGGTTATTTTTATTTTTATTTCGTACAAAAAGTATTCTCGTCGCTTCATAACAGTCAGATTGAACCACTGATGGCAGATGGAGTACTCTGGCGATGCTTTTCATACTTTTCTAGACCTCGATAGTGTTATTTACTTGCCAGTCAATGGGACAGTCACAAGGCTCCCGGTTTTTATCTAAAATATCTTAAATTGTGTTCAAGGTTCAAGGTTCTTTATTATTTGTCACATACACAATCATACAGGGTATAATCAGTAGTGAAATGTAGGTTCCAAAGATAAACGAATATTGGAACGACATACGGGTAAGTGAATAATGACAAAATATTCATTTTGGGGTGGAGAAACCCTTTAATATAAGAAAATCCAAGCAAAAGCAAGTCAGGTTAGAAAAGCTCTCGTGACTGAGGTTTGTTAGACTTGATGAGAAACAAATAAACATTTAAAATAACTGCAAATAACTGCATAACCAGATTTTCCATCTTATCACAGAAGCGACTGGCAGCCCACATCAGATTTAAAGTGGAGCTCCCAGCGCTTAGCCGGCAGATTTCAGAGGTGAGTAATGAAACCGCGGAGAGGGAAACATCCCAGAAAAGAGACCAGAGCAATAAACATACAGAGAGCTGACATTCAAATGAAGACGTTTGGTTCAGTGCTGCGGTGAAGGCCTGATGGCTGCTGACGTGTGTGTGTGTGTGTGTGTGTGTGCGTGTCTGTGTCTGTGTCTGTGTCTGTGTCTGTGTCTGTGTCTGTGTCTGTGTCTGTGTCTGTGTCTGTGTCTGTGTCTGTGTCTGTGTCTGTGTGTGTGTGTGTGTGTGTGTGTGTGCTGCTCTGAATGTGTGTGTTTAGCATTTATACACTCCAGAACCAGTCAAAGTGGAATGCTCTGTTCTTGTTGTTTAACTGATCCTGGATCAGATGAGTGTTATGTGTCTGTATGTCTAATTTATTTAACAATGTAGTCAGCTGCAAATATGGCTTGACCCCAAAAAATTCTAACAAAAGGTTTCTCAGTGGTTTACAGTAGTATCTGATGTACTTAAAAACATACTAAAAGTTTACCAAACGTTTGACTCCAAGAAAGGCCCCATTTTCAAAATGGCGGCCGTCAGGTCCTTAAAATGACCATTACTCCTTTGTATTCCTCCTAAACCAGGAATACTGGTGCCTGATACAATGTTTTGGCCATGTAATATTCTAATTAGCATATTTGCATGATAGATAAGTGATTACAAGTACAATTATATATTAAAGCAATTGGTTACAAGCATATTTATGTGAAAAATAAGTACAATTTCCCTTAAGTAATTGCATATTTCTCCTTTCTCATTTCGTTTTGCCTAGTGTTGGTGGTTTCTGTGGTTCATAACCATTCTTTTGATTCCAATAAAGATTAAATTCATTAGAACTGTGTGGTACTGTAAAATTAGTCAAAACAGGGCTGCCACGTGAAGGCTCAGTACCGCTGTCACGAATCTGGCTGCCACTCACCACACTACAGATGCACATCACCCATGGACTACAACTCCCATCATTCACTGCACTACGACACACACATTCCCATCCACCATTGCACCAATCACACAGCTGTCACCAATCACTCACTAACCCTGATTGTTTCACCACACCTGCACCTCATTCACACACACACATATAAGCAGCACACTTCCTTGCACTCACCGCGAAGTCTTGTTTTGCCCCGGCTGACATTCTGAGCGTTTCCCCTGTATTCTGTTTCCCTGTGTTTACCTGGACTGCCTATATACTCTGACCGTTTGCTGGCTGCCTTTTGACCCTGCCTGCCTTTCGTTATCCTCTCTGTCTGCCGCCTGCCCCGACCTTTGCATTGCCCCTGTTGCTGATTCTGCCTTGCCTACGTGACACCTTATTGCCTCTGACCCTTGCCTGTTTTAACTCTGCCTGTCTGACCTCCTCTTGTCTGTAATAAAGCTGCTATTGGATCTAACTACACTGCCTCTTCCTTACAACCGCTAACCCCTTTTATTTTTGTGTGTTTTATTTTTTTATATATTTTTTATAATGCATTTAGTTTTTTATATATTTTTTAAATACTTTTCTTATTTATACATATCTTTTTCTATTTTCTTCAGTTGTTTCCTCTTATTCTGGTTTATTTTTTATACTTTTTTGCACTGTGACCTTCACTAGATTTACCATTAGTCGTCACACTCTTCCTCCCATAGAGGTTGATTATAGTGATTCTCACAATTCCCAACTTGACATGGTCCACAAGCAGGCATGCATGGTAGTCCATATGCCCTGCAACTGCACCGTTGTGTTCGGCAGGCAGTTGTGCAATTACAGTGGATCATCCGCAGGAGGCTTACTGGTCATAACTGGCAGGAACCGGTTGTCCACCAGTTTCCATCCCCAATCCACTGTGTTCATGTCACCTTCCTTTCCAATCCACACCATGATCTGGAAGTAAACTCTTTGGCAGTGGTATTTGGTTGAGGACTCAGTTGGAGGCAGACGTTCTGGGGTAACAAATGATTTGGCGGTAATGATTTTCTTGCTAAAAAGGTTGTAGCGCAAAGAGGCAAGTGAATCAGTACTCTTTCCGCCAAACAACACTGCCATTGCCATTGTCCCATGGTCCTCTATGACATTCCTTGCTTGATGTGGGAGCAGAAACACATTTGCACAGGACTGGATGGTTGATTCACCATTCGCAAGTTTCTGGAATGCTGTCTGTTTGCCAACACAAAAAACTGTTGCTTTACCATAATGCATATAAGTTGCATATGAACATCCTGTCACCCTTTTTCCATGAAGGCGTGAATAAACAGCAACTGGAAACACAAGTCACTACCCAGGACTTGTTTCATCTCACTGATGTTGTACACTTTAGTAGCTTTAGACTTGTCTGAACGAAAATAGAGGCCTCTATTGTTCGTCCCAGCATAGTAGAGGAGAAGAATGAGTAAGTCTGTATCCTCCCCTATCAAGGTTGTGGGCTGATGTTCTGAGGCCTTGACTGCAGCTTTGACAATGTCCACGTCTGCATCACCTAATGCATTGATAACAGTGCAGCCCTTCTTCTCCAGATCCTCTGTCATAAGATTGATAAGTCCTTGTTTGTTGCAAGATCTGGAAAGGAAATCATCCTTTCTTCCCACAAACTCAGTCTCTGCATTGAAGTTAACGATGGGGTGAGTGTTTTCACCACGTCTCTGATGCGTATTGTCTTTGATGGAAGGACCTTCGCTATAACCATCAAAAACGACTGTTGCTTTACCATAATGGCATATGGTAAAGTCTGCATATGACTGTGCAATGGCACCGTAACTGTCACCCTTTTTCCATGCCAAGCGGTGAACCAGGGAGCCACCATCAACGACATAATGCTCAGTTGGTGGGATAGAATCCAGGACAGTTTTGTTAGATTTCTTGATTGAGAACTCAGTGACTGCCTGCGCTAGTTGGGGCTTGTTGGCTTTACAGAAGATTTCCTTGCCTCAGGGCTGCAGGAAATGAGCAGAGCTCATAGCTCATTACATCTTCCAGTGAAAACTGTTCAGTTTTCGACATGATCAGGAACCGTTGGAACAGCAAAGCAGGATCAATGGTTCGGTCTTGGCCAACTTTGATGGTGGAGTCATCTGCAAGGGTTTTTGCCCGGTCTTTCCGTTTGAAGGATATTCCAAAAACGGGTTTTCCAATCATCTTTTCAATTATCTCATTGCCAACAGTCTCAAACTCATGCACATTCACCTCCTCTTTGGCAACAACACCAGTTACAATGTTTCTCAGAGATGGGTCTGGAGAGAATGGTGTGCAAATGCTAGCTCCAGCTTTTCCTTGATCTTTTCTAGATCAGAGCAACAACACATCATCTCCCCTGATCTCTTTTCATTCTTGCTTCTGAGGATTCTCGGTGCTGCTCACTGGTCGTGTAGGTGAGGTCATTGAATTCCTGCATGGCGTTGTTGTACAGGAGACAGAGCAGAGAACACACACCCATTCAGATGTGATGTGTGTAGACATGGTCCACAATGCTCGCATTTCTTCAGTCATTCCACTTCCATGGGTCAAGCCTCCACTGCTTTTCAAGGATCGCATCAATGTCTGCTCGATGACAAGGTCACAAATAACTCACCTACATCACACTCCCACTCACACAACATCAGAGCTAAGGCCTGCCCAGTACTGGTTGCTGCGGCGGATCACATGGAAACCCTTGAACCTCACATTATTACTATGAAAACTTGTCATGTACATCAGGGTGTCTGGTCTTGAGTTGGCACATTTCTTGGAGGTAGAAATATACCGATTTCAGGTAGTTGTAGTGCCCAGCGGCAGCAAATATTGTTTGTTGTTTTCTTTGGCAGATTGTTTGTTGTTTTCTTGCAGTCCAACATTGTTTGCTGTTTTTTTTGCGCGCAATTGTTTGTTGTGCATCTTCCAAGATTGTCTGTTGTTTTTCTCCTGTACGATCTGCTTTGATCAATAAAAGTGATTTGATTTGAGAGCTCGGGCTGTCTGCAGCATCTTCTGATAGTTTACCCACAGCCGGCTGGTTTTTGACCTTGTGCTAAGGTCTGCCCTCTTCGTGTCCACCTTTTCCTTGATTTGGTTCAGCATATCTGATGCTGCAGCACTCTCCAAAGTTGTTTCTTTCATTACCATGGATGAGTACATCTCTCCAGCTTGGTTCACCAATGACTCAAACTGTGAGTCATCCTCCTGCAGCTCTGACACAACCAGGTGATTGAGACATCTGTCCACCAGCAAATGTCCACGAAAAGCTCTTTGCACTGACTTTCCAGTCATCATGTGCTGGACGGCATTTGATCCATAGACAACTTCCATAATGTTCCTGAGTCCTGTGCCTTCCATCAGTGTGCCTATTGCACCAAGAAGGTTCATAAAAGTATGAAAACCTCCAAGCATTAAGACTATGCTTTTCAGGGGACTACTCTGTGGTGCATCCATGATCATCTCTGCTGCTTTCCAGTACAGTGGCTGATCAAACGTAATAATGGGTGGAGCATTGTGTTTGATAGCCAGGTCACAAACAAAATCCAAGGTGGACAAAATACACGTTTTGTCTCCAGAGTACAGGTCAATCATTGGCAGGAACACAACTGATGATTGGCCTGGATGTTCTAGTCCTTGATGAATGATATGCATCATTCCCTGCCACCCTGGGGTTTGTTGTTTGAAGTTCAGTGAGAGCTCCCACAGGACATCAACTGTTCTGTCACAGCTGATCAGTGCTGGGAGGTCGTTGAACACGATGGTTTGGCGCACATGTTTCGCAAAGCGATATTCGATGACTGGGATTTTACTTTGCACTGAAAAATTTAGGTTGGTAATGTGTCTCCTTGGAATGATACGGTCCTTTTTTCGCCCTGGAGTGATTGCTGCTATGATTCCCATTCCGTGGAAGGTCCCCTTACCATCAATAGTAAGGATGTTGTGGTCAACATTGTCCCCAGCAAAAATAAGTGCCATGTCCAGCACATCTATGTCATCTGCTAACATATCTGGGGCAACTGAATCTGCTGCATTCTTTTCAAAACGCAAAACTTCCTTGTATGATGAAGCAAATCCCATTCCATGAAGGGTATCCACCAGGAATTGTGACCGATACATATGATGTGCCTGCACTGCAAGGCCAAGTTGTAATGGAGCTACCACAGCACGTGGTCGTGCTGCCTGGACAATTGCCTGTCCAATTCCTGCAACCTTTCGGCTTGTCTCCTTACCCACAAAAAGACCATTCAAAAGTGTACGGAGAGTCTCAGGAACGAATGAAAGGGCAGAGTCAAGCTCAAGTGAATTTGAGCTCGGATACTGATCTGTAACGGACGGGACATTGGTCTTGATATCACTTTTGATCAATCGCGCAGCTGTTTGAATGATCGCTTGTTTCTGGGATTCCTCATCCTTTTCTCGTTCGCTGAAATAAGATCGTAGTATTTGTGATGTCTTCTCTCTCATTGTCACTATGTCATGGAGGCCTTCCCCTTCAGTGAAATGTACATTGTCCTGGTACTGTTCTCTCAATTTTCTCTTGAGGTATTGATTTCCATATGGTTCAGAATCTGGGTTTGTCAGAGATTCCTTCATTTTGTCTCGAAGATGTGTAATTGTCAACTGTTCCTCATCATTATTCTCGAGGTAAGTGCAAACTTTCATGAATGCCTGCTCCTGATCTTCATTTTTGGGCCGGCCAGACTTTCTGCGCTTTGCCTCTGGGTCTTTCTGGAACTGTATCGGTATGTTATATCCGTTATATCCATAAGTGGTGGTAAACACAGTCTGCAGCATGTAGATCACGGCCATAATACTCGATCCTGCCTTTTACAGTGAAAGCCCATTGATCTGCACGATTGTCACAACACTCAAGAATGGACTCTGCGAGCGTATCAGTCTTAACACTACTTGTGTCTTTACTTCCATGTGTTATTGTAGTCCCACAGAAAAGACAATCGGTTTGGCTGTTGAAAGGACCAGTTGCTACTCTGGCACTTCTTTTTGGTGGCTCAGCTTTATTCTCTTGTTGGATTTTAATGTCTTTTTTATTTATGTACGTCTGTCGACATTTTGAGTGTACTATTTCACCAGCGGAAATGTGTACGTTGTTGCCTCTTTGTACACTTGCATTGTTGATTCCATCAGCTCCCTTCTGATGAACCTCAACCACATCAGAGCCATCTCTTACGTTTTTACAGCAAATGGGGCAAGTTTCTTGGTTTACAACAACATGACTCATGGTCAAAATTGCATTTGGAGTGTACTTTTTCCTCAAGCTAATTCAACAATGTCTTCCTCTCTTAACAGACTCTCATTGTTGGCCTTTTTCATGTGTTAGAAATCTGGGTGGGGCGGTGGGTGGTTTAAGTAGTCAAGGATGAATTTTATTGGAGCAAAATGGTATACACTGTGCTGCCAACAACATTTCAATGAGGCAAGCAATATCAAATGTCAGTATTCTCTTCCACCATCTTCTGAATTGCTGAAAATTGTGAATTTAGTTTTGTTTGGTTTAGTATAATGCAACCTTTATACTCAAAAACATCTATAGAGGATGCATTACATATGTATTACCTTATTCAAATTGAAATGAGTGACCATTTTAGAGGGTTCACACACGCCTCTGTTCGGGCTAATTTAGAGTTGTTTATGATCAAAGTTATACAACTCCAATTTAAGTTACTTTTGGGTGCAATAACTTTTACATTGAATGTCAAGTCTGTGTTTTAGCAAAAAAAGGGTATGTGTCCAAAAATACGTACTGAGTAGGAGTTACATGACATAGGCTAAATCGTTTAAATCTCTGGTTCACCCCAAACAATGATAAAACCTTACAGTAATCT
>CM049884.1:25360073-25370073 GCA_027474115.1 Schizopygopsis malacanthus | reverse complement strand
GCAGAGAGCAGCACATGGAAGAGATGTGGTTTCTATGAGACCCAAACTCTCCTAACGTGCTGGCGGCCTGGCGCGCGCTCCCGCCTGCTGCCTGTTTAGTTTCGCGGGCAAAGACAAAAGCGCCTCACTAGAAACACGTATAATTATATTAGGGCTGACTGGGTATAAAAAGCTCTGGAAGGAGGGCTTATGACGGATTTCAACTAAAGGGGAAAATACGTAAAAAATTAAGTGCCACTATATTTTTTTGTCTTCAACACTACATATCACTTCAAACGTTTTTTTTTTTGCTTGAGAAAAATGTGCTTATGCTTCGTTTCCTCAAATTGAGTGCCATTTGGTAGCTAATCCAAGTACATTCAGACATGTTTTATGTGAATGAAGCGTCCAAATAATTTTTGGAGCCGTTGTTGAGCTTGACGCGACACCTTGTGGACATCTGTTACAAATGCGAATTTCACTATTGACTTTTTTATTTTCAAGAAACAGAAATGATACTATATAAATAAAATAAATCGAAATAAATTAAACGATAAATATGATTTTTATAATTATCAAAAATACATAAAAAATGACTTTTCCGTCGTTGTTAGAAACGCCAATCAGTACTTATTTAATGACATAGAATCGCCACTTGATGGCGCTATTTGACAACAAATTAGTTCAAATCTCAGCAGTCCATATAGTGTTCCTACCAAGGTTTCCGTAGTGTAGTGGTTATCACGTTCGCCTCACACGCGAAAGGTCCCCGGTTCGAAACCGGGCGGAAACAAGTGGTAATATTTTTCTGTCCGCTTTTCTCACTTAAGCGAAAGACATGAAAAAATGTGGAAACACACGAAACATTACCAAAGTGTTTAATATGTCATAATAAAAATGCACGTAACTTAGTTTTCTGATGATTTTGATTGCGGACAACAAAAATAAAAAATTGGCATGATGATTATTATTATAATTTTGTATTACAATTAATCCTAATCCAAAACTGCTTTAAAAAATATACACACAACATCAAGCGGACTGCAGCCGGACTACAACTCCCACAATGCACCGCGCCGTCGCTCAGTCATGAGTGTGTACTTCCGGCGTGGAGCCGGTCCTTTTCCTGCGCTGTAAACTTGAGTAAAACAGCTCTTCCGACTCAATCTACAGCCATCGACCGGGACCGACCGCCGAGATGACCGAGCAGATGACCGTGAGAGGGACCCTGAAGGGCCACAACGGCTGGGTGACCCAGATCGCCACGACGCCGCAGTTTCCGGACATGATTCTGTCCGCGTCCAGAGGTGACAGATACTGTTTATCCCGCGCAGCTACTGCAGCTGTCTGGCGTAACAAGTACCGCGGTGCTATCCCGTGATAATACCGGGGCAAAGAAAGATCATTTACCGTGGTTTTTCCGTCGCAGTCCAAGGAAATACCACGGTAATACTGTGATACCATGTTCTTGGTAATAAATAAGTTTGATCTAATAAAGAATAAAGTCCCTTCCTTACTAAATGCACAATGTTTTCGGATAATTTTAAACGTCAATCCATTAAACTTAAACATTTTGATATTTTAATACTTTTTAAGTATTTGTTTTATATTTAAGTCTTTATATAGAGACTCTTTATTTTGTAGTTTTATTGTTATTCATATTATTTAACAAACGGCAACGTCAAAAATGTATTCATATGTTGAATGTTTATTTGTTGAAAATAAAATGTCTTAATTTGACGTTTTAATGAAAAAGACTTATACACACTATTATGTAAAAAATGGCAGCTTCAAAATTCAATCATATGTTTAATGTTGTAAAATTAAAATAATTCTTTTAAATAATTTAATATTTTTATAGAAATGTGTATATTTGTTATTTGAATTAGATATATTTTACAACTTTACAAACAAATATGTGTGTGTATATATATATATATTTATAAACACACAGACACGTGTGTGTGTGTGTGTGTGTGTGTGTGTGTGTATATATATATATACATATATTAGTTATTTAAAAAAATATGGCATCAGAATTAATTCATGTGTTGTATATATTATGTTTTAAAATAAGTCTGTATGTATTTAAAGATCATTTTCATGCTTCATTTTACTGAGAAATCGGCTATTATTCTCTTCAGTTCTCTCTTTACTATTTAACATGAACTATTAACCTAGCCAGGTGTCACTTATAACGGCATGTTTTCTGGCATTAGTTGCTTATGTAACGGCTTGTAATGATGCTTTTTGAATGTGGAGTGATGTGTTGGTGGATAAAACATGTTAGTCCTGGCTGCACTAACAGCTACTAACTGTGCTCTTGTTTGTGTAGATAAGACCGTCATCATGTGGAAACTCACCCGCGACGAGACCAACTACGGCATTCCTCAGCGAGCCCTGCGCGGACACTCGCACTTCGTGAGCGACGTGGTCGTCTCGTCAGATGGTCAGTTCGCTCTGTCGGGCTCGTGGGACGGGACGCTGCGTCTGTGGGACCTCACCACGTGAGTGCTGCGCAGAGTTATTTAATATTGTTTTGAATTTTTATCATATAAAACCTGGATCACAAAACCAGTCATAAGGGTCAATGTTTTGATTATACATCAAATGAAAGCTGAATAATTAAACTCTACATTGATGTTTGTTAGGATAGGACAATATTCGGCCGAGATACAAATATTTAAAAATCTATAATCTGAGGATGCAAAAAAATCTAAATATTGAGAAAATCGCCTTTAAAGTTGTTCAAATGAAGTTCTCAGCAATGCATATTACTAATCAAAAATCAAGTTTTATTATATTTACTGTAGGAAATGTACAAAATATCTTCATGGAACATGATCTTTACTTAATATCATAATGATTCTTGGCATAAAAGAAAAAATTATAATTTTGACACATACAGTGTGTTATTGGCTATTGCTATAAATATACCTTATGACTGCTTTTTGTGCTCCAAGGTCACATGTTAGTGTTAAAAATCTTGTGTAGTATAACTTGTTTATTTATTTTCAGTTTTTTATTGTATTGTATTTGTCATGATAATAGTGTTCCTGTGGCTCAGTGGTAGAGCATTGCGTTAGCAGCGCAAAGGTTGTGGGTTCGATTCCCAGGGAACACACATACAATACAAATGTATAGCCTGAATGCACTGTAAGTCGCTTTGGATAAAAGCGTCTGCTAAATGCATAAATGTAAATGTAATAGCTTAAGAAGCTGACACGGCGTTACATACAGATCTACTACTGCTTGAATGCTCTGTGTTCATGAGCTCAAGCTCACTTTGCTCTTTGAATGTCGTTCGTAGAGGAATCACGACCCGTCGGTTTGTGGGTCACACCAAAGACGTGCTGAGCGTGGCCTTCTCCGCTGATAACCGGCAGATCGTGTCCGGCTCTCGGGACAAAACCATCAAGCTGTGGAACACGCTGGGCGTCTGCAAGTACACCATTCAGGTGAGCGCTGGGTTCGGTGGAAATGAGCGGGTTTTACCAGTCATATTTAGCCCTGGTCTTGTTTTAAAGTAATTCAACATATAAATACTACTGTGTTATATTTGATATGTACGTTTCTAAATGATCAAAACTTTGCTGTTAAACCGGTCACACAATTAGTGATCAACCGATTTTTTTTATAACCGATAAACATATTTGTTCGTTTATGTACCCGATACGATATGCAGAACGATATTTATTTACTGATATAAAGTAAATAAATAACAGAGTGAATCCATTCTTCGCTTTGTTTTTCCTTCTTTCAGTCGTCTTAACAACAACAAACAACGGTTGTAAATTAACATTTTCATGTCAAATTTTCTTAAAATTAAATAAAAGATAACATGATCAAAACTTTAAACGCAAATGGAGAAAATGTTAAACCGGTCATTCACTGTTTTATTAGAAATTAGTCTAAATTATGATCGACCGTTTATTTTACACAGATTTTTTTTTATTACTGATACGAGTGAATCGTATAAATTAATTATGTGTGTGTGTCCACTGTTCCAGGTGTGTGTGTGTGTGTGTGTGTGTGTGTGTCCACTGCTCCAGGTGTGTGTGTGTGTGTGTGTGTGTGTGTGTGTGTCCACTGCTCCAGGTGTGTGTGTGTGTGTGTGTGTGTCCACTGCTCCAGGTGTGTGTGTGTGTGTGTGTGTGTGTGTGTGTGTGTGTGTGTGTCCTCTGCTCCGGTGTGTGTGTGTGTGTGTCCACTGCTCCTGGTGTGTGTGTGTGTGTGTGTGTCCACTGCTCCAGTGTGTGTGTGTGTGTGTGTGTGTGTGTGTGTCCACTGCTCCAGGTGTGTGTGTGTGTGTGTGTGTGTGTGTGTGTGTGTCTGTGTGTGTCCACTGCTCCAGGTGTGTGTGTGTGTGTGTGTGTGTGTGTCCACTGCTCCAGGTGTGTGTGTGTGTGTCCACTGCTCCAGGTGTGTGTCCACTGCTCCAGTGTGTGTGTGTGTGTGTGTCCACTGCTCCAGGTGTGTGTGTGTGTGTGTGTGTGTGTGTCTGTGTGTGTCCACTGCTCCAGGGGTGTGTGTGTGTGTGTGTGTGTGTGTGTGTGTGTGTGTGTGTGTGTGTGTGTGTGTGTGTGTCCACTGCTCCAGTGTGTGTGTGTGTGTGTGTGTGTGTGTGTGTGTGTGTGTGTCCACTGCTCCAGGTGTGTGTGCACTTGGATGGGTCAAATACAGAGAACACATTTTACTGCTAGTTATACTCTGTATAATTGTGTATGTGACAAAAAAAAATTGTTGTTTATTTTCAAAACCGATAATGGTAAAATGCTTGAATATCGGTCGATCTCTACACACAATCTCTACTCCATGCCTTCTGTTGTCTGATCGATCGTTTAGACTTTAAGTGTAATTGGACAAATGTCCAGCTTCAGCTGCTGCTTCACTTATCAAGAATAAGAATAACTTTCCAGATGAACACTTACTGGACTGAAGCAGCTCGGCTTTACTTGATTCTCCATCAATCGTTCAGAGGAGCGTTTCTTCCTTTCACTGTTCCTCAGCGGAGGAATGATCTTCATCTCACATCATCTGAGGAGAGTTTATTTCTTCATCTCTCGATCAGCATTGGATTGCATCGCATTATATGTTTGGATCATTTCAATCTCATCTTACTAAGACATATTATTGCAGAGTGATGACTGATATTTATATCATTTTATGCAAGTATCTACTGTACTGCAAGCATCAGAATTTCATCATTCTTTGTCCACATAAACATCATTATCTTCACCAAATTGCATATTTTTGCTCAGTTTGAGCTGTTCTTTCCTCCATATTCTCCTTAAATCCTGCTGTATGAGCCATAAAAGCCTGATACTCAACAAAAACACACATGCACATTTGTGATATTTAGTCTAAAGCTATGAGTATTATTTGTTATGTCAGGCTTTACAGGGTTAACTTTAGTTAGTTAGTCTGAGATGTTTGTGTTGTTCCTCAGGACGAGAGTCACACTGAGTGGGTCTCCTGCGTGCGTTTCTCTCCCAACAGCAGTAACCCCATCATCGTCTCCTGCGGCTGGGACAAGATGGTCAAGGTGAGAGCTGAGTCGAGTTTTCTCTTGCTTTGTTCTGAAACGATGACTTCAATTGTTACAATGTTGCGCTTGGTAACATTTCAAAGTGTTCCGAAATGTATGTATTCAAGTCACATGAGTAAGCTGTCCTCTGATTGGTCAGAATGCAGCTAATGTTAAGGTTCTGAAATCAAGAGAGATTGACAGGTCAGAGGTCAGCTCTGTGGACTAACTGTTGTTAGACACGCATATAGGGCTGTGCGATATGACGATATATATCGGATGGACGAAATAAAAAGTCTATCGTTTCATATTATGTTCTATCGTGGTGTCGCAAAATACATTGTTTCCGGTAATACCTTTTCATAATTTGAGTGACTGCGATCTTTATACGCCGCCCACCACGAGACGTGAAGAGGAGACAGAACGACCACAAAACCAGGAGCTCGTTACTAAACGAGGGACTACATCTGTAGCATGGACACGTGTTTTTAAGCACTGCGGTTTTAAAACAACCGATTTTGAAACACAAACAACAGCTATATGCGTGTGCGTCTCTTTTTGTGTGAGAGGAGCGCGCTTTCTTTTCCGCCGACTTTGAACAATTACATAAACACACTTATATGCGCCAGAATCCACGTCTTTGCAAGTATCCTCATAAACACAGAGATTTAGGTCTCAAGAGAGAGTAAACGGCAGAAAGAGAAACACAATGTAACAGTGTATTAGATCCGGACTTCAGTCTTAAAGGGGAAGCGTTCCAATATTGATCCAGACTTCGGTCTTAAAGGGGAAGCGCTCCAATATTGATCCAGACTTCGGTCTTAAAGGGGAAGCGCTCCAATATTGATCCAGACTTCGGTCTTAAAGGGGAAGCGCTCCAATATTGATCCAGACTTCGGTCTTAAAGGGGAAGCGCTCCAATATTGATCCAGACTTCGGTCTTAAAGGGGAAGCGCTCCAATATTGATCCAGACTTCGGTCTTAAAGGGGAAGCGCTCCAATATTGATCCAGACTTCGGTCTTAAAGGGGAAGCGCTCCAATATTGATCCAGACTTCGGTCTTAAAGGGGAAGCGCTCCAATATTGATCCAGACTTCGGTCTTAAAGGGGAAGCGCTCCAATATTGATCCAGACTTCGGTCTTAAAGGGGAAGCGCTCCAATATTGATCCAGACTTCGGTCTTAAAGGGGAAGCGCTCCAATATTGATCCAGACTTCGGTCTTAAAGGGGAAGCGCTCCAATATTGATCCAGACTTCGGTCTTAAAGGGGAAGCGCTCCAATATTGATCCAGACTTCGGTCTTAAAGGGGAAGCGCTCCAATATTGATCCAGACTTCGGTCTTAAAGGGGAAGCGCTCCAATATTGATCCAGACTTCGGTCTTAAAGGGGAAGCGCTCCAATATTGATCCAGACTTCGGTCTTAAAGGGGAAGCGCTCCAATATTGATCCAGACTTCGGTCTTAAAGGGGTAGCGCTCCAATATTGATCCAGACTTCGGTCTTAAAGGGGAAGCGTTCCAATATTCATTCATGTTAATCATAGCACACTGCTAGAACATCTCTCACTGCTCGACTAAATCACTTTTGTAACTTTAATGAGAATAAATAACAATAATAATGATATATTTATAATATGTATAGAATCTATACATAATACACGTGTTAATTATATCTATCATAGATAGATAGATAATTAACACAGTGAAGACTAATTAATTTACACAATGTATGTAGTGTTTCTTATTTATTGTAGTTTTTTTGTCCTATTGCTTGCAATTAGTTTCTTATCCATATTTCATCACTGACTGTTTATTTATCTTCAGTGAGCTTGAGTTTCTCTCTTTAGGCTTGTATTAGTTTCATATTGACATTGGTGACAAGGATTATGAAAATGATACGGTATTAAAGATTTTAATATAAAAACCTTTTTAAAAGAAAAAAATCACTATATGGTGATATATATATTGTTATCGTGATATAAGATTTTGGTCATATCGCCCCCCCCTACACGCATACATATAAACGCAGTTGATTTTTTTCCTTCAAATGCAAACTCAAGCATGTAAACACAGCCTTATAATCAGCATGTCTTCATGGGTTCGCGTGGACGATCTCTTCTTCACTCGCAGTGTTTCGTCTCTTTCAGGTGTGGAATCTGGCCAACTGTAAGCTGAAGACCAATCACATCGGACACACCGGGTTCCTGAACACCGCCACCGTCTCCCCGGATGGATCCCTCTGTGCCTCCGGTGGAAAGGTCCGTTTCACTGTATTAGGCTCAATATCTGAACCTAGGAACGGATATTATTCTTGCAAAAAATCATATTAGACCAGGTCCTGTATTCACAAAGCTTTTTATCTCACCACTAAAAGTTCTCCTAAACCGCAGTAAAAGGTTTTAGCTAAGAGTTTTCTCTTAACACCTATTCACAAGAACGTTTACTAAGGAATAGAGAGAACGTCTTTGGGTGATGTCAGCATGCTTACTATCTATGCACACAGTGATTGGCTGATAGTCTCTGTCAGAGATTTACTCATAGAAATATTGTAGAGCGCGATATTATGTTGCCATAGTCAAATACATGTTGAAAAAATAAGGTTAATTGCCACATTCAAATAAAGATTTTAACATGCAGAATAAGTGTCACTAATTAAACAAATTCAGCTAAGGGGCGATTTTAGGATTTCATCATGGGGGGGGGGGGGGGGGGCTTAGCCCTCAGAGAAACCTTTAGATATAACAATACACATTACAGTATTTTACTGTGCAACGGTATTACAATTACATGATTCTCATGTTTTTCTTTTGTTGTTTGATAAACATTATTAGCCTAATATAAGAAATGCATACTGACACACATCCAATATTTTCTTAGCGGTTTGAGACGTAACCGACTGCGGTTACTTGGATCCTCATTAAGGTTATTGTGAAATAATATTTTGTGTATTTGCTCAAGAGGACGTGAAAGTGAACGACCGTCTCATGCAAGTGCGTTTCAATGGCACGATTTACTGTTTCTATTTGGTGTGCTATTTATACGGCGAAAAGCTGACTTTGGCGTGCATATGAGACACAATGATTGGGTAAAGGGGCGTATCATAAGCACACCAAATAGAAACAGAAATTTCGTGCTATTGAAACACACTTTCATGAGGCTGTGCAGTGCCTCGCTTCATTCACATGTGTGAGCGCACTTTCAACGATCAATCAGTGCGTGATTACCACATTGAGATCGATAAACGAGCGACGATGATGAACTTTCCTGAGGAAGCAGCACTGAGTACGCTGAGTATAGTTTTAGGGGGGCTGGGACGACGAATAGGAGGGCTGAAGCCCATCTAAAAAGGCTCTAGAACCACCCTTGGCTAATTGTCAGTCTCTTGCATGTATGCTTCTCGTAGCGGATGCATATAAACCGCCTTTTAGTTTACAGAGTAGAATAATCATGACTGATTGTAGGAAAACCAAACTGGACGCAAGAACAGCTGTAACTTCTGGCCCACATGGTTAATGAAAATATATAATCAAAGGTACATTTGGAGTAGGGAATCTAGGGATAACCTTAAAAAGCGTAACCTTTTTAAAAGCTCATTATCGTCAAATTTGTCTAAAATGTTTATATTCTGAGGCAGATTGCCGACAATAGCTATTTTAGGATAGTGACTTAGGAGTCCTCTTCACTACTCGTAACGCTTCACAGATTTACGAGCTAGTTTCAGCGTTAAAACCATTTGTGAAGTACTCTGAGAGCAAACATTTAGGACTGACACGCCCGCTATACACAAGATTTTCTCCTAAATCGGCAAGTTAGGAGCTACTGTTAGCCTTAAGATGTTATGTGAATACGGACCCTGGTTTTCAAACCGGGGCCTGCGAGGGAGTACTGTGGAGTCGATGCAAATATCTCATAGAGAAAATAAGATTTGTCTTTTATACATGAAAATATACAACTGCTTTTTAAATTTAGGATGGCTATCCCGTATTAGCTAAAACTAAAACCATTAAAAGAAAAGAAAATATTACTTGAAATCTTGAAAATGTTGTACAAAAAGTGTGTGTGTGTGTGTGTGTGTGTGTGTGTGTGTGTGTGTGTGTGTGTATTTATGCACAACACTCATTTTGTTTAAGTTGACATTTAAACTAAGTTAATTATATAACTACAAATTGATAAAAAAACAATACAGACATGTAATATAAAAGAAAAATGGCAGAAACAACAAAATTATAAAAAAAAATTAAATTAAAAACCAATAATATAAAACGTATTCAAATCATATTTGTAAAACTATAAATATAATCTAATTCAAAATGTTATAATGGTATGTCAATAATACATTTAAAAGTGTGAATAGTGATACAGGACAGACGCATTTGGACTTCATCTAGTTCAGTGATCCTCAAATCTGGCTCGAGATCCTGCAGAGTTTAGCTCCAGCCCTGATCAAACTCTACCTGTGATTGTCTAATGATCCTGAAGACATTGATTAGCATGC
>CM049884.1:25332573-25355073 GCA_027474115.1 Schizopygopsis malacanthus | reverse complement strand
GGTGGGGTGGGTTTCTAGCTCGGTTCTTCTGGCCGGTTATTGTGCTCATTGTTGGAAATGAGGGTTGTTTGGGTCTCTCGCTGGCGGGTGGCAGCAGATGTTTGATCTGTCGATACACGAGGCTGACCTTACATCGCTCAAATCACATACACTCGGTCTAAAGTCAGTTTATTATAACGTTACCCAACCTTTTCATCCGCATTGCAATTTGCTTCATTGACATTAGCCGATAAACGGTTTATGGTTGCCAAGCGACTGTCTTAATATAGTTGAATTGTACACGAGCTCGTCCAATCCGATTTAAGAATCGGAGCAATAGCGCGCAATAGTCCCCGCCCACTTTTCGACTGGTTCAAGGTTTTTTCTTTTCATTCATTTTTCCATAGGGATTTTTGAATAGCCTTACAGAATCATACCAACCAGCTTTGAACCAAGTCACGTAAATAAAATAAAATCTGACACTGTCTATTTGGCAGCTTCAACTAGGGGAAGAACTACAATCCGGTAACTCTTTATGAATGACAATTGAGTTAGAAAGGAGTGAAAAAATATTAAACTTGATTCAATGAGGTAATTTTTGTTTATGTAGTCAATGTTTAGTGGAAAATATTTGCTCGTGATTTTCTGTTCGGTGGGCATCTCTCTGCGGAATTATGGGTAATGTAGTTCACTGCGAATTCCGACTGCTCAGTGAAATAAGTTGAAATGTGCGCTGATGGCTTTAATGAAAGCATATCACTGATTGCCAACCATGTAGGTCTGTTTTTAACAGTTTAGGAGTTATTTATTCCATTATGGAGAAAGTGATTGGATTTTTTTTTATTGTACAGCACTTTGGTACTGTTTAAGGTGCTTTTAAATAATTGATTTGAAATTCATCTGTTGCAGTCTTTTTGTCTGGTATTGTGAGATTTCTTTTAGTTAGTGGTTCAATGCAGGCTCTTATCAACTTGTTTTATTGTTTTGTGCAGTAAAATGTTTGTTGGAGGACTAAGCTGGGACACCAGTAAGACAGACCTAAAGGACTACTTCTCAAAGTTCGGGGAGGTGACGGACTGCACCATAAAGATGGATTCAAACACCGGCCGGTCACGTGGGTTTGGGTTCATCTTGTTCAAAGATTCAGAAAGTGTGGACAAGGTATGCATGCTTTCGCTTCCCTTCAATCCAAACGCTTGCTTGGTGGCGGACGTTCACGTCTCTTCTTTTGAAAGGTGCTGGAGCAAAAGGAACACAGGCTAGATGGCCGACAGATCGATCCCAAGAGAGCCATGGCCATAAAGAAAGAGGTCGTTAAGAAGATCTTCGTCGGCGGCCTTAACCCTGAAACCCCAGAAGAGAAGATCCGAGAATACTTCGGGGCCTTCGGAGACGTGCGTTTTAATCTAAGAATAAAAACATTTGTTTGTCTTCTGATTTTTATTAATGCTGTATCGATTATGATGCTTGCAGATCGAAACGATTGAACTTCCAATGGATCCAAAGACAGACAAAAGAAGGGGCTTCGTCTTCATCACGTTCAAGGAGGAATCTGCCGTCAAAAAGATCCTGGAGAAGAAATACCATAACGTTTGTGGAAGCAAGGTAACGGGCGGAAAAGAAGACCTCGTACGTGTTTTTCAGTTTTTGCTATAGATGCATAGTTTGTTGGTTAACATGTGATGTGTATTAGGGCTGTCAAAAAAACTACGTATTTCGAATTCGTCGTATTTCAAATAAATATCCACATTTGAATGCAAAACGCTGCGTTTGAGTTTTAGGTGTCCGTCAGGCACACAAAATGCAGTTTTTTTTTTTTTTTTTTTTTTTTTTGCCTATCCAGTTAAAGCCACTGCATGCAGCGCTGCACATTCAAAATATTGCGGAAAGAACTTCAATGTGGACATGTTTAACTGAAACAAAGACGTTCATACAAAATACATATTTATGGCATTTTCTATAGAGATGTCTATCATGGTTGCATTCAAGAGAGCTGCATGTTTAGAAAGCATGTAAAATTAAAGTTCAATTTTTTCAAAACGGAATTACTAGATCAAGAACCTTGCGATCATGTTAATAAATTATGTGTATCAGCAAAGATTAATCTAGACTATAGTTTCAGTTTAAAGCGGCTCGGACAGAAAAGGCTGCGTGTGCTGCTGACGGAGACCCGCTGTTTGAGATGTGCTGTTTTCCTAAATGCATAACTTGCATTTCAGATGCATATTCTCCATCTGTAAATGTTAGCAAGCCATTGAAATATTTCCATTTTGCATTAGCCTTCTGCTTTGCTATTCTCCGCTAAACTTCAGACTTCATTTAGAACGAGCGCCGGTGTGCGTATGCATGCCAAACAAGGATAGGAGCGCAATAATAACTGACTAAAATATACATTTTGCCGAATCATTTGTAGTTGGACTTTTTAAACCTACAAGTGTATTTGTATGATAGCACTAACTGTAAAGTGACTGTAATGAGGTAATCAAAATAGCCTTTTTACTCAATTAGCCTAGTCTGTGCTTTTTACATTTTTTAGTTTAGTACATTTAACTTTGCTTTATAAGCATTATTTTAGTTTTTAGGTCGCAATGGTAGAATGTAATATGATTTTAACCCTTTTTGCACATTATACATGGTTACATTCACTTTGTGTTTAATCCAAATACAAAATACATATATGCATACATGCAAATCAGCCAAAAAATACAGATATGAATTTTTACTCATATCGCCCAGCCCTACTTTGAAGAAACGTGCATTAGTACGGTAATATTTTGCTCGATTCGCCCTCTTGTGGCCTCAGAAGAGAAGCCAAATGCTTTTTTTTTCTCCAACCGAATTTATGCCTTAAATTAGAGTAATTCACATTTTGATATTTTAGTACAAAATTTGAATTTGGCATTTCAGCCAATTTGACAGCCCTAATGTGTATATATTATTGCAGCTTGTTTTTACCATGGGATTTAACAAACATTAAAGGGGGGGTAATTGCAGCATCTCACAGTTCTGATCTTTCTTCAGAATTAAGGAAAAATCTGAATTGTGAGCGAGATGCAGTTAACTTGTTTTGTGGTGGAAACAAAATGATCTGCAATTATCTTCCCTAAATTGAAAATGAAGAATTGTGAAGTCATTATATTTTAAATTAATTGTTTTATTTGCTAATCTTTATTACCATCCCCTAAATTGATATTTTTAGATGAACTCAATGTAAAGACAATGTTATGCCCCAAGGGCAATTACCATAACTTTTATTTAAGCCTGTACAATGTTGGCCTTATCTGTTTGCCTCTGATTTGATTTCAGTGCGAGATCAAAATCGCTCAGCCCAAGGAAATCTACCAGCAGCAGCAGTATGGCACCCGCGGAGGCTTCGGAGGTCGCGGCAGGGGTCGTGGGGGTAAGCGGCATGCTTCAGTTTCTTATTACATGACTATAAACCCAGTCTCAATCATTGACCTAATGGTGTCCATCTCCTCAGGCCCAGGGCAGAACTGGAACCAGGGCTATAACAGCTACTGGAACCAGGGCTACGGTGGCCAGCAGGGCTACGGTGGCCAGCAGGGCTATGGCGGTTACGGAGGCTATGGCAACTACGACTATTCCTCTGGCTACTATGGTGGATATGGTGGTGATTATGACTACAGTAAGTCCACAGCTTCCAGACGCTCTTATGATCATCCTTGTATCACTTCCACGTTCTCATTCACACTTTATTTTCTCCAGACCAGGGCGGTGCAAGCTATGGGAAAACACCAAGACGTGGAGCCCACCAGGGTGGCTACAAGCCATACTGATCATGCAGAACAGGTAGTGTGTGACTATCAATGGAGAAATGTTTGTTTCCTTATTCTTGCTTGCTTGGGGTTTCAGAAACACTACTTGGAAATAATGATTTGGCTACACTGACAATCAAATGAGAAAACAAGCTCGATTCAAGTTCATGACACTTTTATTCAAAGATTTCTGCAGATCTTAAGCTTTCACAAATTAATGCTTTAAATTATATATTCGAAAGTTTTAAGTTCATAGACTTGGCATTAAATGTGGCATGCTTTGCCAAAAGTTTACTGAACATACTCGGTGCAAATCGAAGATATGATGTCTTGTTTTCTGAAACTGTTACATTTTTTATTTATTTAGTTTATCCTTGAAATAAGGACACCTTTAAATTGTTATTTGATTTTTTTTTTTTTTCTCTTCTGAGCTCATTGGTAGATGTGTTATTAGTCAAGACTAAAAAGACGACATGTTGTTTTGCTTCAAGTAAGTTTTTCGGACATTTGCATGAGTTTAAAAAATAAAGACCGAATAATTTGAGATCTGTTCTTGTCAAGCTGTGAAGTGTTGCAGTACAAGACCGTTACATCTGGAGAATTCAGATTTTGGTGTAGAAACCGCTTCTCTGAAATTGCTAGTACACTTTACAATTACAAAGAAAGCTAAAATAACATTTGTATTAAATGTGAAACTTCGAAGGAAGGCTGTAACATTTGTTTACAAATCCTTGTAAAAGGTTTAAATGAACGATTGATGGGATATCTTGAAGTTTAATGTTTAAGAAACTTTTCAACCAGTCACTGACCATGTGTGTTTGTTTCTCATCAGGACTAAAGTATTCCCAAAAACCAGGAGTCTGACCGTGACTGACAGCAGTTCACACACCTGCGGGCTCTTTCCTTTTACCGAATGAGATCATGACCCATTTGTACAGAACAGATGAATAGGGGAAGCAATGTCACACTTCCACACTTTTATTTTAATTTTATTTTCTTTTTGTCCACATTTCCAGAGATGGAAGTGTTATTTTTACTGTACTTTTTGGTACCTTTTTTGAATAATGTATTGTATGGTTGTATTTTACATGTCTACTGGATTTGCCACATGAGGTTCGGGAGCTGCCAGAGCTTTTGAAATAAAACCGTTTTGAGTAAATTTTCCTCCATGTTTCCAGATGCTTGTTCTGCTTCCAGGTGTTTCCTAGCGTAGGAGAGCCGTTTAAAACACCAGAGTCCCGCGAATGTCAGTGTTTTGGGTAATGCATCTAATAGTGACTAGACATTTCTGCTTTTGTTGCTTTGATTTTAACCTGTTATTTTGATTTGCTTCTCAGTTATAATGCTTAAGTTGAATCTGTTGTTAATTAGGATATTTGCTAGCCACAGCAGTGTTGCTCATTGAAATCTCATACCTATAGTGTTTTTGGTAGAAATAAATGATTTGTAAGTTTTTTTTGGAAGTGTTCTTGTTTACTGGATAACTTTAATGTTAATTTGTCAATCTTAATGGTTTAAATGTTTGCTGTGACCAATTTTAAGTTGAGTTATAATGATGATTTTGCCAAAACACCTTTGATTTCCAAACCCTCATAACTTTGTATTAACTACTTTATGGTAAGCGACAGATTCTTACATTGTCTGAAGGTCTTGGTTTCAGTTCACAATTGTGAAATTCTTATTTTTCCAAAGGTGTAAGCTATATATTCAGTGAATGAGAGACTGATTTATTTGCTGCTACAAGGGAATGCAAAATACAGTTTAACTTCAACTAATTTATGATTTTAAAGTGGTAATATCAGTTTGCAGTGCAAACAGGATTTCATACGGCCATAAGAAATTAGTCCTTACACAATTTTAAGGCTTTTAAAGATTCTTAAATCTGAGCTGAAAGTCATAAATTCTGGGCCTGTATTCTTAAAGATTTGAAGAATAAGAATCCTTTTAGAGAGCTCCCAATTTAGCTTAATGTCTAACTATGAGTCTTAGCTTAGGAGTAATTCAGCCCCAATCGGAGAGCAACTTTTTATTTATTTTTATTGAATGCTATAAAGAACATACAAAACCAATGCCAGGGGTGAGTGCAATTAGAAATTCAGTTTTAAGTTACAAAATCATGAAAATATTATTCAGATGACACAATGAGATCGTTTTGAGGGCTTTGGAATTGTTGGATGTAAGAAGAGTATCCAGGTAAGATTTAAGGTCCTTACAGAAAACAGGAAAGTAGGGCTTAGCACCTTGAAACTTACATTTGTGCAAAAATAATTTTGCAAGAAAAATGAATAAGTTTATCAGAAAATATTTGTCATTGTCTTCTTTAGTAAAGTTATGACAACCAAATAAGACATCTTTATATAACAAAAAGAAACTGAAGAAAAAGCATGTACAAAAATTAAGAAATCCTTCCAAAATAAATTTGCATATGTACATTCCCAAAAAAGATGGGAAAGCGGAGAGCAACTCTGAGCGAGGAAAAGACCAACTTGTATCTCAGTGAGGAGGCGGGGCTAACCCCGCTGTCAGCTATGACGCAGTCTTTTGGAGACTGTGATTGGCTGGTTGTCCAAGAAGAAAATAAAAGGTTCAAGTTTTTTTTTATTCGTCACGTACTCAATTATACAGAATATAATCAGTAGTGAAATGTAAATCAGGTCTGCTCTATGGACAGTGCAAAACATGTAACACAATAATCAGTGCAGACGTTATGCGTGTAAAATAAGTAGATAAAGCACAATCTGAGCGGAGCTACCGGAGCGTCGACTGAACATGGCAGCGCCATTTTGGAATTAAGCACTTTTAAGAGTAGGGTTTATTATAAGCCTTCACTTTGAAATTACAGGCCTAATTTCTCCATACTCTCTCGCTCGCTCTCACACATGTATATATATTCTTTATTTTTTATTTACCATGCTGTCATACGTAACGTATTTTATAGGAAATTAAAAGTATTAACAGACTCAAATCATCACTGCTGCATATTTGCATTTTTCCAGTTGCCAAATATGTTAATGTAGTGATTGCGTCTATTTCTGGCGCGATGGCCTTTCAGCGCGATGTCGGAGATGTTAGCGAGTCTTTAATAAGATCGGTCACAAACACGATCTGAGTCTTATTAACTCAGTCATGCATTGTGTGCAACACATTTCTTCTTTATCTTCAGGTTTCGTCCATTTTCTCCAAGAAACTCTTAAGCCCATTAAAAGTCCTCGTCCGAACTCCTAACTATTTTGGACATCAAGACCTCTTTTAAGGGTTGAGATGCTTTCTGAATTACTTTTTTTCTTCACTAGGATCTTTCCTTTAATTTTAAGAGGAATTTTCTTAGACTATTGTTACTAGGAGAAACTCTTAGCACTAAGATTGTTTATGAATACGGGCCCTGTTATGTTGCCTTTAATTATTTTTGTCTTGTCTAGTTAAAATATATTACTTTTACTTGATGGAAAATATACATGAGTAGTCTTATTTTCCAAGAAGTTTAAGTTTATGCTTAAGACCAAAGCAAATGTCAATGGAGTATATTTTTTTTCTTTTGAATTAAGTTGATTTTTATGTAAACTGCGTAAATTAACTGATGAAACGTGGAGGAGTCCTTGTTGTTTTTCAAGCTCGTTTCAGGTAATAAATATAAACAAATCGACAGCATTCCCATACAGAAGCTAGTTAATTGACTGGACCACAAAACCAGTTTATTTTATATTATAGCGCAATTATTTCATTAGGACAGCGTATTGAACAAGTGTTCTGTGATTCTGAACGGTATTTTCCCATATTTCCCATTGGCTGATATTTGTTCGTGTGTTCATCAAACTTGATAATTTTCTCAGAAAACAAGACTTTTTATCTTGTCTTTTTTATTCTCAAATAAACGAATCTTTTGCTCTGACACATGCACTGGAAAAAACGATATAATAAAGCATATCACTGTTTGAAAAGTTTAAAGTGTAATGATGAAATATATTCAACTTAATGTTTTTAGTACACTGCAGTATTTAGTACGTAGTAAGAGTTTCCATTCTGTACACGGTCAGAATCGTTTGAGCGAATCGATTCATTTGAGTAATCGCTTAATAGAGATAACATCTTACGTGCATCACATGTTTTAAATACATATTTGAATGCTGTTAATGACTGTTTTGAGTTAAATCAAATGTTGCGTTGTACACCATGCACATCACGGGTTACTCCTAAACAAAGCTCGTACGGTGAAATGTGAATCAGTTCACTCGAATCATCTAAAGAATCGGTTCAAATGAATGATTCAGTTTGGCATTGGATTCAGTTGACTTGTGGGAAAAGTAAACACGCGGTAAACGCGGTTGAGTTGCATGAAAATAAATACAAATATAGATTATAAAATTAGCAGAAAGTTTATGGATGGAGGCCAGAGGAGGTTTAGGATGTGTGTAACTCATTTTCGCCAACGAAAGGTGAGATTAACGAACTATATTAGCAGGTGAGGTAAAATGATGGGAAATATAGTTCAGAGTCACAGAACACTTGTTCAATACGCTGTCATAATGAAATAATTGCGCTATATTATACATTAAAGAGTCAATTAACTAGCAAGGGACTGATTTGTTTACCTGAAACGAGCTCAACAAGGACTCTGTTAATTTACGCAGGTTACAGGTAAACGGTTTTTTGTTGTGAAGTGAGAAATGTGGTGTTATATTTTCCTTAAGCAAATCATTTTAATTCTATATTTTGTATACGGCAATGAACAGTGTGGGAGAAATGTGTTTAACTTTTGAACTTATAATTTCTGTTATGTGTATTTCGCCTTAGTTTACAGTAGAGGGCGCTAGATAGCAATAAAAGAGGTGGCAGATATAAAATACATAATGTATTTAAATTAACAGAAAATTACATTTTGATTAGGTTAACTTTTTGGGCTGTATTTTTTAATTATTAATGCCCCATTTTTTATTTTACCTTTTTAACTTTTAACACTTAATTGCAAATTAAAACTAGTTGTGTTGAAGTAATCCTAATTAAAATCTTTTAATTACTCAAGACATTCAGAGAATTTGTCATTTAAAATAAGTTTGTTCTCATCATTCTGATAATTCAAATAATTTAGATTTTTTATAATGGTTTAGTTTGATCAGTCAGTTTGAGATGCTCATCCAAAACTAGCATTAAACGTGAGTATATATATAATTTTAGTCATTAATACTAATTTAAATGAGTAAAACGAATCTAATAGCAATCCTACTGTAAACATTCTTCACTATTCAAGAGCGCATCAGTATGTGTTTGGGAAACTGGCTCAAACTGAAGCGTAGTTATAGCGTGTGGGTTTAGATTACTCACAGAGATGTTAATTGTGCCAGAGAGGCCTTGTGTCATAACGAACTACCACATGCTATGATTTCAGAGTACTTTTAGCTTGAGGTAAGTTAGCCGTTAAAGATCTGCTTCTTCATCCTGAAGGCTGGACGTTTAGGAGGGAGAATTAATCTGCTTTCTCTGTACTCTCGAGTACGGCATTTAATACTCTAAAGAGACCTTTAATTAATGAATTACTCATCTCTAGATAAAAGCCTCATTAAATGACCATGCTCTTGTAGAGTCATAAAAGACACAGGGTTCATGAAAAAAGCTGTTTTATTGTTATTCCAGTTCTTTGATTCTGTTTACCAGGGATTAATCGAATATACAAATACCACAAACATTTATAAAAAGGACTTCCACTGAAATTGTTCTTGTGTTAATGAGGAGTAAAGTGCATATCTCAGACATGTTCTGTGTTTTTTTGTATGTTTTTAAATCTTTAAGAAATATCAATATACCATAACCAATATTAAAACATCATCAAACAAATAGTGCAAGTAAGTTCCCACCAGGAAGGGCTTCATATATATATATATATACACACACTCATCTTTAAGCACCTTCATTGAAACATCTTTGCATTTTGCACACCAAGATAAAAACATGTGTCTTGTGTGAAGTGCAGAAACTTAACATTTCAGATGATTTGACTTCTCATTTGGAGATATTGTGCATTTAGTTTTGTGGGTGTTTTAGAATTTAAAATCTTGAAGGGGCTTTTTTATGACCGTATTGTTTTGATTTCTGAGGGTTTGATGTCAAATATTGTACACTGCATTGACACGTTCTCTTGAAAAACATAAAGCGGAACACAAACGTGTTAGTGTCTTTATAAAACATCTTAGTAAAATATAGCCAAGGCTTATTTACATATGCATAAATAGCATGAAAATATGTTTAGTTTCAGTTTAAACGTTGATGAAGTACTCTAGCCGTTCAGATGAGGAACGGTATCAAAGTTGTGGACGCTTTCCCCCCCGTTTCATTTTTCTGTACCTCCGAGACACTTCATATGTGATAAAGACTGCTTTGCAAACAGATTTCAAGTTTGTTCTTTAACAACACATCTTTGGATGTTTTACAATAGAAACACTTACGATAATGAACAATTCCACTAGAACCTGAAAGCCATCTATACAAATGATTATTCGAAACAGCATTCGATGTAATCAAGGGTCAATTGCAAATGCACAATATAAATAATTATGAGTAATAATAACTTGCAGGATTTCTCTTTTGTCTAATCACATGATTAGCTGTAGATTGATTTGACATCTTATTATGTGTAACACGTGATTTTTGGCTGTACATTTTTTTTTGTTAAAAATGATTTGTAATCCTGAGAGTTTTTTGTAAATTAATTTAGTCTTTGTGGTTTCTGTGGCAATTCTTAAAAAATGAACCACTTTTGTATTTTGCATAGAGGATTACGATTTGTAATTTTCCTTGTGTTTAGGATTTAGCTTTTAAAAACTGTTTAATTAGAAAACCTGTAACAATGCAAACATCAAAGCTTCTAGCTTACTCAGCAGGACTTTTTTCTTTCTGAATACCTGATTGTCAAAATTTTTGCATTTGGATTTTCTCATACTCCATTGCACTGAACAAACAGTCTATGAGCGCATCGCCCTTGTTAGCATCAAAAACAGCTTTAACAAAAGCACATCCAAGATATTAACAAATCTAGTCATTTAAAAAGCATTTCAAATCCCTGTCATCCCACATGGAAGCTGACTTATGAAACAAAGTAACAAAAAAAAAGTAATTCTCATTTAATATTACAGAGTCTGGATCCGGTTCGTAAAGTCTTTGTGGCGTCCGAAGCGGCGAGCAGCTGTTTCAAGTCACTTTGCGGCCTCGGGAATGGGCGGCGCTCGTTCCAGTCTCACGGCCCAGGGGTCAGAGGTCGCCGAATAGAAAGGCGGGTGTGGCAGAGCGTCCTCCGTCGCCACTGTGAAAGCAAACACGCCCCGCTTTCTGTTCATATCCTCTGAGATGAGCTTCCTCTCTGTCTCTCGGCTGTCACCGTCGATGTCCTCCAGCGCTCCTCCCGTAGGCTGCTGTTTCGGCAGCAAGGGGGCGCCACCGGCGCCGGGAATCCGCATGGCCCTGTCCGCTTGGAGGGCGTTGGGATCTGGAGGGAAGAGGAAGTTGGTGGACCTCCAGGCGGAGGGCTTTCGGCCCCGTCGCGGGCGCGAGATGCGGCAGCTCTGCCGTTTAATGTGCCGGTGAAGGTGGTCGGAGCGCGTGAAGCTCTTGTAGCAGTGCTCGCACTGGTACGGCCGCACGCCGGTGTGGATGCGCAAGTGGTTCTTCAGGTCGTAGTTGTGAACAAATTTAGAGTTGCAGTGCAGGCAGATGTACGGCCTCTCGCCGGTGTGCTTGCGCATGTGAATCTTCAGTTTGTCTTGCCTGAGAAAGAGAAAAACTGCAATTAAAGTAACAATTCACCCAAAAATGTACAATTTTGCATCCTCAGTGGTGAATGGGTGCCGTCAGAATGAGAGTCCAAACACCTGATTAAAATCATCACAATGATCTCCAGTCTATCAATTAACATCTTGAGAAGACAAAAGCTGCATGTTTGTAAGAAACAAATCCATCAATAAGATGTTTTTAACTTCAAAGCCTCACTTATGGCCAAAATGTTCATCCATAATCCATCATAACTCTTCCTCCGGTGGAAAAAGTCCATCTCATGTCGTCTCTCACATCAAAAGACACACTGTTTTGTAAACGGTGCTTGATCTGTGCAGATTTCTCTCCCGATTCAGACTTTCTCACTATAAGGAAAGCAATGTTATGGATTATGGAGTTGTATTTTAGCTGGTTTGAAGTTAAAAGCATATTAATGATGGATTTGTTTCTTCTTTGTCTTCTCAAGATGTTAATTGATAGACTGGAGTGGTGTGGATCATTGTGATGTTTTTATCAGGTGTTTGGACTCTCATTCTGACGGCACCCATTCACTGCTGAGGATGCATTGGTGAGCAAATGATATCTAAATTTATCCGCATCTGACAAACTCATCTACGTCTTGGATGGCCTGATTGCGATGACATTTTCAGCAAATATTCATTTTAGACCGAACTATTCGCCTAAGTTTGGGTTTTGAGGTTATTCTGCATACCTGTAAGAATCCCTGCAAAACCTCAAGGCACACCATGCACGCAAAAAAAGCGTACATGCATGCAGAAAAACACACGAGCAGGTGTACGCCTTCGTACTTGAAAAGCAGACAGCTGCAAGTTGCTCAACCGTAGCAGCGACAGAAAAACCCCAAAAACATGAAAACCGGATTTAGTGTTCCTGTTATGTGGTATCCAGATGAGTTATCCAGAAGCCTTCGTTTGATCTATTTCTCAGTCTAGATCTCGCTCATCGAAATTTCATTCCTCTACATAGCGTTTGAGCCCAAAAGTGAAATGTAGGTCTTATATTAACATCACTACGCTTTGGCTTTTATTACAGTGTGGAAACCTCATGCGGCTCCGACCACAGTGATGCATAAAGTGTTTCACAGCAGGTTTGTCCTTATGATGCTGCTCTAGATTTCATTGTTGTAATACTGAAGCTTAGCTCTTCAGCTTCAAAGAGGCTGTTGTTCTAGTAGACAGAGAGTGTAATTGGTTTGAGGGGAAAAGTCAGAATTATTTCTCGTAAATCTGTCATTGGAAAACATTCTTTGCCTTCTTCAGTACGTCTGCTCCTTTTTAGTGACTGTTCGTTTTAAATAGAGATCGACCGATATATCGGTTTACCGATATTTTTCCTGATATTTAAGCATTTTACCATAATCGGTTATCGGTTTTGTAAAAAAAAAAATCGGTTTTGAATTTTTTATTTAATTTTTTTTTTTTTTTTTTTTTCACATACATAACTATACAGAGTATAACCAGCAGTGAAATTTTGTTCTCTGCATTTGACCCATCCAAGTGCGCACACACTTGGAGCAGTGGACACACACTCACACACACTTGGAGCAGTGGACACACACACACACCTGGAGCAGTGGACACACACACAGACACCTGGAGCAGTGGACACACACACACACACCTGGAGCAGCTGGAGCAGTGGACACACACACACACCTGGAGCAGTGGCTTGGACACACACACACACACACACCTGGAGCAGTGGACACAGGCAGTGACACACACACTTGGAGCAGTGGACAGTGGACACACACACACACACACACTTGGAGCAGTGGACAGAGCAGTGGACACACACACACACCTGGAGCAGTGGACACACACACACACCTTTGGAGCAGTTTGGACACACACACACACACCTGGAGCAGTGGACACACCTGTTGGAGCACACACACTCACACACACTTGGAGCAGTGGCAAGTGGACACACACACACACCTGGAGCAGTCACACACACCTGGAGCAGTGGACACACACACAGACACCTGGAGCAGTGGACACACCTGGAGCAGTGGACACACACACACACACCTCAGTGGGGAGCAGTGGACACACACACACACACACACACCTGGAGCAGTGGACACACACACACACACACACATTGGACACACACACACACACCTGGAGCAGTGGACACACACACACACACACACACCTGGAGCAGTGGACACACACACACACACCTGGAGCAGTGGACACACACACACACACACACCTGGAGCAGTGGACACAACAGTTGTTTGTTGTTGTTGTTAAGATGACTGAAAGTGAAGAATGGACTTACTTCACTCTGTTATTTATTTAGTTTATAACAGTAAATAAATATCGGTTCTGAATATCGGTTATCGGGTACATAAACATGCAAATAATCGTTATCGGTATCGGTTATAAAAACTCAATATCGGTCGATCACTAGTTTTAAAGAGTTATTTGTGTACTCTATCGGCTTGAATTGATGTTAGAAACAGTCCTGAAATGTTAAAGGGATAGTTCGCCTTAAAAATAATATTCTGATGTGGCTTTGGAACCCATTGACTTCCATTGTGTTGACAAAAATAGTTTTCAAAATATCTGCTTTTGTGTTCTACAGATTAAGGAAAGTCATAACATTTCTGGAGCGACATTAGGGTGAGTAAATTATGACAATATTTACATTTTTTTTAATGCAAATCCAGATTGAGGTTCTTCATGATCCGATCGTCTCCTTTTCATCCCATCAACTATCACTTTAAATAAAAGTTCAGAAGTCTTCTTCATAATAGTAATTTAATAAAAAATATAATGAAATAAAATCATAAATCATACAACTAAAAATATTAAATAATAAAAATCGTGAAATTAAGTGATAAACGTGAATTTTAATAATTGAAAGATATAAAATATAGCCACCATCATTCCCATTAAGTATCACTAGAATTAAAAGTGGCAAAAATAAATAGGAATTATTAATATTTTTATAAAGATATAATAAAAATATAAACAACAAAAGTATTAAATTGTAAATAATAAAATTAAATGTTAAATAATAATTTTAATAATTAGATGTGTATAGAAAAATACAAAATATTGCCAGCATCATTTCCAATAACTATCACTGTAATTAAAAATGTCAAAAAATAAACAGGAATTTAGTAGTAAATTGTAATAAAAATTAAATAGTAAATAATAAAATGAAATGGTAAATAATAATTTTAATACTTCAGAAGTATATAGAAATATACAATATCAACTATCACTATAAAGAAAAGTGGCAAAAGTTTGAGCAGTTATTTAATAATATTTAAATTAAATCATAAATATGTAAATAATACATTTATATGTTGAGTAATTACTAATTTAATTGTTATAATAATACAATTATTGTTTTAATTGTAATTTAATAATACTTTTTAAACTAATATACTAAAAATTAAAAATTCAATTTAATAATAATTTAATAAAAAAAATACAAACTACTTCGACACTAAAGTAGTAAAGTATACATGACTGGTGCCACTTCATCTTCTCTCATTTGTGCTCTTTATAGGATGGCGTTTGTGTCTCCGTAACCCGACTCACCTGGTGAAGCGGACCTCGCAGATGGTGCACATGTAGGGCTTCTCTCCGGTGTGTGTCCGCATGTGCCGTGGCAGCTTTCCCGCTCCTTGAATCACCTTGTTGCAGATGGGGCACTGCTGTGACGCCTTGGGCTTCATCTTCCTCTCCTCCTCCAGCTGCCACGGAGGAAACAGCGTCCCGAGATGCGAGGCGGAAAGAAAACTCAGGTAGGACCGCAGCTCCGCTCCCTCTTTGATCGGACCGAGGCTGGGGTCGGAGGTTATTCCCAACCCTGGACTCATGAAGTCTTTGAGGAAGTCTCTGTGGAGGAGTGGGTTTGTGGGCTCATCCTTCAGCTCTTCTTTGATGACTTCTTTCTTGACCGCAAGGTCCAAAGGGCCGTTTTCTAGCGACGCATTGGGGAAAGGGTGGGTAGGGCGTCGGGGCTGCAGAATCTGAGGGTAGCCTGGGAATTCTGCTGCCCACATGGGAGGATAGAATCCTGGGAGAAGGGGTGAGAATCCGGCACCTCTTTCCAGGCCTGGCACTTTCGGGTAGAGTCCCTCTTGAAGTAAAGACTCTATTGAGAAGTCCTTCAGCGCCCGGCTCTCCAATCCCTCCGGCCCTCTAGGCTTCTGGGCTTCCGGGGTGTCCGATTGGCGTCTTTGGGATTCTCGGTCACCCGGGATCGGCGCTCCTTGTTGGGAGCTACAAGGTGGGCTGACTGTCCTCCCATTCTCCCAAACTTTGAGTTTCTGTTGGTTATCAGCTCCTTGTGTGGATTTCTCGCTATTGTTGTCCTCAAATTCTCCATCTTTGGAGTCGGCCTCTTCCTCCATTTCCTCTTCATCCTCTTCATCCTCGTCTTCCTCGTCATCCCCCTCAAACTCCTCTCCTTCCGCAGGTCCGTCTCTCCTCCTCGTTCTCCACCTCCTCCCGTGTCCATGATTTCCAGACACACGTTTATAATGCAGGGGATCTCCAGGAGCCTGGCGGCGCTCAGGATCTCCTTGACGTTGGATGCCGTGACCGTTAGCGTCGATGTGTATGCGAACTCCAGAATGGCCGTTAGTGATTCCGGCGCCACGAAGTCCAGCTCGTAGATGGAGTCCTGGCCGGAGCAGGTGGCCACCGTGAAGAGTTTTTTGAAGTACTGGCTGCAGGCGGCCAGGACGGAGCGATGTGTGCGGTACTCCTGGTCCTGGACCACTAGGATGACGTCGCAAAGCAGGCCATCCCGCCGCTGCTCGTTAAGACTGCACAGGATGTCGTTGCTGTGGTTCGGGAAGGGGATTCCAATCAGGTCCTCGTCTGTGTGCGCCATCCTCTCCGAGGAATCTGTGTGCAGGTAAAAAAGTGAAATCGGTCAGAGCTGTCATGCATTAAAATAAGGCTGGGCGATAAAAAGACCCACACCACAAAACCAGTCATAAGGGTCAGGTTGTTTTAATTATATTATACATCATCTGAATGAATAATCTTTCCATTGATGTATGATAGGACAATATTTGGCCCGAGATGCATCTATTTGAAAATCTGAAATCTGAGGGTAATTTTTTTTAAATATTTAGAAAATCATCTTTAAAGTTGTCCGAATGAAGTTCTTAGCAATGCATATTACTAATCAAACATTATGTTTGTATATATTTACGGTAGGACATTTACAAAATATCTTCATGGAACATAATCGTTACTAAATATCCTAATGATTTTTGGCATAAAAGAAAGTCTATAGTTTTTACTCCTGCTATGTTGTTGGCTATTGCTACAAATATACCCTTATGACTGCTTTTGTGCTCCAGCGTCACATTTATCGAAACATTCATGAAGTCGCGTTTGCTAAATGCTAAAGCATCTGTTAAATTAACAAATGTAATTGTAAATGAATATTGAAGAATAATTCAATAATATTAATAATAGATTTTAAGTAATTTAAGTAAAATATTTAGCTCTTCACTACAAACAGACAAAATAAAAGTTGCCTTTTAACTTGACAGAAACGACATAAATGTATTATTATTGTAAAATGCATACTGAAAAACATTAGTTTAAAACAAATTTCACTCAGAAATTGCAAGTTCATTTCACAAATAATGACAACGGAACAGCGAGTAACATTTAAATGTGAAATTTTGAAATAGAAAAACTGAAATTGTTTTTTTTTTGTAAAACTACAATAATTTTTATTTACAACTTTGAAAAATATTTTTTGACCATGTACTTCTCCAATTATTATTATTATTATTTGGGGGGATATCATGCAACAAATTAAATTTTTTAAGTAAAAAAATTGAGTTTGGCAGCACTTTAATTGACCAAAAAAAAAAAATGCAGGTTTTTTTTTATTAATTATTTTAATTTTATTGCATGTTAAAAAATTAATGACATTAATTTCATTAGACTCCGTTTTTGATTATACATTTGTAATAAATCATAAAACATAAAAATCCAGAAAATAAAATAAAATACAGAAAACGAAAAAAAAAATGTAAAAGATTTTATGAAACTTCTGTTCTATAAATTTCCTTATAAACAAACAAATGTTGTATTCATTATTTTTCAACGTCTAACAGACATGTGGAATGCAATTCCTTACCCATTAAAATTAATATCATGATAATTGTTGATAGCTACCAAAAGATATGGAAAATATTTTTTTGGCCAGCTACACAGAAATAGACTGAAAGTGAGATTTGAGTTAAAGATGCTCGTTTCTGCAAAAGTGCATTACTCTGTGCAGTTTGCGGTTAAGAGGACGCGTCGCACAATCAGATAATTAATTAGCTCCCGTCGAGCGTCTGAGGAGCAAATCTCTGTTTCTGGGTTTCTCTGATTGCGATCAAACAACAACTCCCCTGGCTTCTGCTTTTCATGCCGTGTACATTGATAGCAGAGGCTATTTTGTTGTGAAGGCCTCAAAAGATAGCAAAAGAAATCTGATGGTTTGCATTGCGAGAAAAGCTGACACTTATCTTTGTCACGTTCGGAAAAAAGCACAGCACAGGAAGACAAAAGGGGTCAGGCTCTAGTTTCTGCTTTCCACGGGAAAAAAGCGTCAGGGCATGAGTAAACGCCGCCCATCGCCCCCAGATTTACTGCGGTTTAATTGCAGCTACTTTCATTGACATGCATGAAATGCAAAATGAGTTTTTTTCTTGACTTAAGTCTAGTTTAGAAGTGTACTTCGACAGAACACTGTCCTAAAATAATAAAGGATTGGAAAAGCTGTATTTTGCAGATCTCCGTTCAGATGCTCTTAAACTAACTGTACCTGCGGATTCCCTGAAATGTTTACAGTGACTTTTTAAGAGGCGTTTTGGCAGCTTTGTCCTTCCTTCATGGCTATGAATAGAGTTTAATCTCAGTGTGTCTCGTCCCCGTGGTCACTGCAGGCATGTGGATGGATGCGTTCATACGTGCCGCCGCAACCGGAGCTGTCGACTGGCGTTCAATCGTCCAAAAACGGCCTGTGCACCAAAGTAAATGAGCTACTGGTGTTTTCGGGTTTTACTTCTTGTCCATTGTCTGTCTTTATTCTCTATAATATTGAGCTCAGCGCTTACCAATCAACATTTTAATGTCCCTTCCACTGTTGCTAGGAGACGCTTGCTATAATTACAGTTTGAACATATAGTCCACTAACAAGGAACGTATCTTTTAAAATAATAATAACCTTGTTTATCAAACAATGTGACCCTTCAGGTAAAAAAAAAGATATATATATAGATGCGACAGAAATAATGGATTACATTTGGCCTGAATTAACCAACATGAGATTGGAATGAAATGGAAACTTGGAATAGTAAGATATTGTGTGTGTGTGTGTGTGTGTGTGTGTGTGTGTGTGTATGTGTGTACGTATGTGTGTACGTGTGTGTGTGTGTGTGTGTGTGTGTGTGTGTGTGTGTGTGTGTGTGTGTATCTGTGTATCTGTGCGTGCATGCGTGTGCGTGTGTGTGTCTGTATAAAACACTTGATTAGTTTGTTCTTTGGTAATATCAAACCGTATGTATCAGGGTTATTATAGTCTTTATATATAGAAAGAGAGAGAGAGTTTTTATGAAAGACTATATTACACAGAAGAAGTTTAGCTTAAAGTTTTGCAGAAAATGTATTATATTATTAAAATAGGCATGTATAAAACTATAAAGAGAAAATCCAAAACTACTAAAAATGACAAAAACACACAAGTTTAACTAAAATTAAGATGAAAAAAATCCAAAATTCAGATTCAAAATGTTAAAAACTGATAATAGTATCTCAATAATACTAAACATTGGTATGTGAGACATTTTAAAAACATTTTTAAGTGTGTAAACCACAAACACTTTTCTCAAAAAGTAGACTTTTCTCAGAAAAAAGTGAAAGCCCGAGGAAGAGGGAAGGATGAGATCTCATGTCCCCAGAAGTTTCCTGACAGGTTGGGCAAAACCCAAAAAGCGGTGCCCCACCCTGGAAAATCCAGCCAAGTTAAACAGTGTGTGTGTTTGAGACGCCCCCACACCTCCTCACTCTCCCATTCAGTGTGTGTGTTTGAGAGCCCCCACACCTCCTCACTCTCCCATAACTACTAAAAACAACACTCAGTGTGTGTGTTTGAGGGAGGGCTACAGTGTGTGTGTGAGCTCACTCCCATAAAAGTGTGTGTGTTTGAGGGCCCAGGCCCCCACACCTCCTCACTCACCATAATTAAGTGTGTGTGTTTGAGGGCCCAGCCCCCACACCTCCTCACTCTCCCATAACACAGTGTGTGTGTTTGAGGGCCCACCGGCCCCCACACCTCCTCACACACTCCCATAACTACAGTGTGTGGTTTGAGGGCCCACCGGCCCCCCACACATCTACAGTGTGTGTGTTTGAGGGCCCACCGGCCCCCACACCTCCTCGCTCACTCCCATAACTACAGTGTGTGTGTTTGAGGGCCCACCGGCCCCCACACCTCCTCACTCACTCCCATACTACAGTGTGTGTGTTTACAGTGTGTGTGTTTGAGGGCCCACCGGCTCACTCCCATAACTACAGTGTGTGTGTTTGAGGGCCCACCGGCCCCCCACCTCCTCACTCTCCCTCTACAGTGTGTGTGTTTGAGGGCCCACCGGCCCCCACACCTCCTCACTCCCATAACTACAGTGTGTGTGTTTGAGGGCCCACCGGCCCCCACACCTCCTCACACACTCCCATAACTACAGTGTGTGTGTTTGAGGGCCCACCGGCCCCCACACCTCCTCACTCTCCCATAACTACAGTGTGTGTGTTTGCTCACTCCCATAACTACAGTGTGTGTGTTTGGGCCCACCGGCCCCCACACCTCCTCACTCACTCCCATAACTACAGTGTGTGTGTTTGAGGGCCCACCGGCCCCCACACCTCCTCACTCACTCCCATAACTACAGTGTGTGTGTTTGAGGGCCCACCGGCCCCCACACCTCCTCACTCACTCCCATAACTACAGTGTGTGTGTTTGAGGGCCCACCGGCCCCCACACCTCCTCACTCACTCCCATAACTACAGTGTGTGTGTTTGAGCCCACCGGCCCCCACACCTCCTCACTCTCCCACCAGTGTGTGTGTTTGAGGTCCCCCACACATCCTCACTCACTCCCATAACTACAGTGTGTGTGTTTGAGGGCCCACCGGCCCCCACACCTCCTCACTCACTCCCATAACTACAGTGTGTGTGTTTGAGGGCCCACCGGCCCCCACACCTCCCACACTCCCTAACTACAGTGTGTGTGTTTGAGGGCCCACCGGCCCCCACACCTCCTCACTCCCATAACTACAGTGTGTGTGTTTGAGGGCCCACCGGCCCCCACACCTCCTCACTCTCCCATAACTACAGTGTGTGTGTTTGAGGGCCCACCGGCCCCCACACCTCCTCACTCTCCCATAACTACAGTGTGTGTGTTTGAGGGCCCACCGTCTTCTTTTCCATTGCACATATAAAAGACTTAATATTCTTGAAACAAGATTTTATGTTTTAAGCAAAACGCACTTAATTTTGATAATTTAGGAAGCGACTTAATATCTAAAGTCAAGTAAATGTATCTTGATTTAAGAAGTTTTAGGTGGGTTTTTGCAGTTTTTCATTGTCATTATTAAGCTGTTGTTCCCAGTATGAAGGCACAAACGGACTCAGTGATAGATGCTATCTGTAATCCTGTCTAAACTGTTGATGTGGCTCTGCGAGTAAAGCAGTAATGCTTCAGATGGTATCTTCGACTGGACCGCAGCTCAGTTTGTCCATCTCTAGAAGGAGCGTCCGTGTTTGCACTTTTCTTTGATAATCAGTTGGAGTGCAGTAGATTTAGCAGCAGATGTGTATTAGGTTGTATTTGTGGTCTGCTTGTTGTTTGTAATGATTGGAAGATGTCATTTTCCAGTGAGAAATATTTGATCGTAATGTTCACATGCTGCTGACAGCCAGACCTTCTTTATTGTTTCAGTAAATCCGATTAGTTTGACTTTTAATGACATAAATAATCAAATCCAGATTTTCTTTCAAGCACAGCTTCATGTAGCTTAAGAAAACCTGTTAGTTTAAAAAAAAAACGTTTAAAATATATAATAAAAAATAATATTATCATTTTATTTTGTTCAGTAAATGTCCTGAAGATTCCTTTTAAAGCATTTTTTGAGGCTCTGGACAATTTGAAATAACGAATTATTATTTTAAGGACATTAAATTATATATAAAAGTAAAGCATTTAATGAAAATAATTGATTAAAGCAATAAAAGTTGCTTAATAAGAACATTAGCATTTTCAGATTCAGATCAGCTGCATTTAGTTTCATTGCCGGTCGTATCAAATGTCATGTTTGATTGTAAAGGATGTTAAGCGATAATAATCTGAGGATCTGAAAATGATGCTCAGCGTTTGCTCTGGTGTCTACAGTTTGTGTAAAGAGGTGAAGAAAATGCCCCACAAAGTGCCACACACTCATTCCAGCACAGAGACGTGTTTATCATTAGAAAAAGATGCGTATTCAGGAGCAGCACTGCAACAGACAACAACAACACAGTTAGCCAAATATTGCGGCGTCCTCAAAAATTCACACGTATTTATTCAATCGCTCGACTCGATTTATTTAAATGAATCAGTTCAACCTGTGAATTGGACTGAATTGAGCAGCTTTCAGAAATGAATGCATGTGGTGTGATTTAAGTGCCATGAATGCCCTTTTTTCCTATTTTCTTCATTACTAATTCTGAGTTCAACATCAATCATAATGTGTCATAACTTAAAACATAAATGACACTGTGAGTAAAAACCCGAACCACCCCCTCAGTCCTTTGATCATTCAAAATAACACACCTGTGTTTGATGTTTGGACTAAATGCGTACACACACGCGAGCTTTGATGAGTCTTTAACTAGGACAAAGACTTTAAGTCTCAACAATTAATAGCGATTGTTCGTTAACGTGA
>CM049884.1:25325073-25327573 GCA_027474115.1 Schizopygopsis malacanthus | reverse complement strand
ATTAAAGCACAATTAAGGACAGTAATTATGTCTTGGTAAAACACAATATTTGTATAATCTTAAAAAGATGCAGAAAGATGCTCTTTATTTTTGTATGATTTGACGCATCTGACAGTGTTGTAGTTTTTGACACAACAGCCTTTTAGCTGATTCTGTCATTTCTCATGTATTTCTCCTAATCAGTGTGTATTATCTTTATTTTTACGGCTGAACACACTGGACATGGAGAAGATGAACAGCCTCATCCTATAATACACCTCTCAACATGTTTCATTTAGTTTATATTTGTAGTTTAATGTAACACCTTGAAATGAGACCATTTTTTATTTCTATAATAACAGTAAACAATGTCTGATTTGTTAACTTGCATCCGTTCAAAAATTAACTAAAAATTCCAAACGGTGTGAATAATGAAGGATTTTTTCAAATTATGCCACAATCAAAATCCAAAAGTTCAATCAGCCAATCAATTCACTGCAAATGTTGTGTGTAAGCACACGGAGAGATTTGACCGCGGCACCTTTTCACAAATACAGCTGTAGGGAGTGTGTTTCCTTCAAATCTATTGTTTCAGAATTCATCAAACTATTACGGTCTCTCTCTCTCTCAGCCTCGTTGGTGTTTTTTGGCACGGTTATATTTTTCCGCCGTGTCTGTCTCTTTAAATCATGACTCGACGCTTTAACATGGACAGGATTTCCTAAATGACATCAAGAATCCACCTAGTTATGTCATTTATGACCGATTCCTCATGACCTGCTTTTCAAGCGGCACGGTGACTTAATACCAACGCCAGCGTTTTACTGGGGGATTCTGGGTAAAATGTGTTTTCAGTGGACTTTGTCCTGCTGTGAACGAATGTAAAGTGTGAAATTTAAGAGATGGAGAATTAGCTAGACGCATGTCTATTATTAAGTTAAAAACACACATGCATTATTTGTAGGTATTCTCAGTTAGTCGTCATAGAAACCTCAGACAGGTGATGCTGGGTGTACCTGAAACAGATTCCTGTATTAGACACACTTAAAGTGAAATATTATATTCAGTGCTTCAGCTAAGAACCTTCTTTAATCCTGTAAAGCCTGACGTATCAAATAATATCCCCAAAAACACTTTAATACCTTCAGACAAAAAGTTTGCATGTGTGTTTTATTTTGAGTGTCATATTTGATACATCAGGCTTTTATGGTTAATATAGTCTGATATAGTGAGAATATGGAGCTCGGACTCGAGCAAAAATGTGATGAAATGTTAATATTAAGATGCTCTATATCTCCAATAATATGTCTTAGTAAAATGAGATTGCAATGATGATTGAGAGATGAACAAATACATGTTCCTCAAAAGCCTGATGATCATATTTGTCACATTTGAACATGATTTGTCTGAAATTGATTCCAGTAAGTGTTTATCTTGAAATATGACTAACAATATTGAACTTATTCTTATGTTTACTTGATAAAAAGTAAACAACAGCAACGTTTTGATCACGTTGAGCATTTAGAAACTTATATATCAAATATGACCGAGCAGGATTTATAGGGTTAAAGAACCATTTTTATCTTTGGACATTAATACAGTTGTTGATGTGTCGTCTGTGTTTTGGTATGTGGGAGCTATAAAACATTAGTAAATTGATCATTTTCTAAATAACTACAAATTAAACATTCTTCAATATATTTGTACTTTTAATATAAAACATATTTTTTATAATTATTTAAAAAATACATTTAGTTATTTTATGTTTATTTTGTTTTATATTTTAGTATAATTGAGATGACAGAGTTATTAATATTTAGAAATAGAATTTTGAGTTATTTCATATCTTCTGCTTTCATTTATTTGTATCTATGAAGTTTTCATCAGTTTTACTTTATTAAAATAAGTTTAAGTTGTTTACTTCAGTTAAAGTTGATTTTATTTTCGGTGAACTATAATAACCCTGTTTAGCATGAAGATGAAATTCTTTAGAAATCTTTTGCAGTAAGAATGATGTATTTCTGTATGTGTTTTACAGCAGCATCCAGACGAAGACGAGACACATTCAGAACCTCGACTGATATTCTCTTGTGTTTGGAGACCTTGTGATGTCTCATTTCAGGTAAGGTCACATTCTTTCTAGTTTGCCAAGTCAAGCGTCTCTAGTACTGTCTCTCATAGATGTACAGATGAATTCAAAGCTCTATCACAGAGTGCTCCAGACATCAATGATTGTGCTTTGTACTAAATAACTGATGAAGTGACAAACATCCTATCAACTGCATAGCACCAAAAACTTTCATTCCTTTAAACTCTTGATACTGTGATCAAATCCGATGCACATTCGTCAGTTTTCTATTCCGTTTAGGAAATATAGCCTTAGGATCTGCAGTGTGGGATGCCGTGCACAGATGTATTCTGGGTGTGGGGGCTTTGGTGCTCCAGGGTGTGGGCTTGTGGGAAAAATGTGTCATCTCTGCCCACTTACAGACAAACCCACCAACTAGGGTGGGAAACATTC
>CM049884.1:25300073-25317573 GCA_027474115.1 Schizopygopsis malacanthus | reverse complement strand
AATGTGTGGTTAATTTCCTGTTTGTGATGGGCGATTAGTCAGAAAAACACCTGTTGAGTTCTTGAAGAAACTTCATATAATCGCAGCGCTCTGAGTTTATAAATAGCGGCTCGGCTCACACGCCGTGACCATAGTGATGTACTTTAGAAATGACCATGTGACCTGCTGAATTGCTATTAAAATTAGCATGCTATTAGGTAATGTGGCGGGTGGCTGTGATTATCCAGTGTTAACTGTTGAATTCATCAGATTTGAGGTGTTTAATAGCTGGTTTTTGATGTCAGAGTGAGTGTTAACTGTCTCTGTGTCTGTAAAGGTGAGGTCAGGACGTTAGTCACACTTTGAAAGATGATCTTTACCCATATCACCACACAGGCTTTTTGAAGATAAAGAGAGAGGAAGGAAAATGACATATAGACAGGCAGTATTTGACTCTCTGTTTGAGTGTGTCGTGCAGCTGTGTCATCAGAAACTAGTTGTGTGAGCGGATGTGAATCCCCTAATTTTCTCTTTGAGTTGTGAACTGGTCAAACGCTTCTTATTAGGTGGCTTCAGTGCTTATTAACACACTTACATGCACGGATTCATAGAAGAGGCTGGGTTTGCGTGTCTCCAAGTTATACTTCTGAAAGTGAAATGCTTTAGCAACAAACCACACATTTGTTTTTCTCACACTAACTGAATTAAATCAACTGATTTGTCCATCAGAACTCAAATACTTCTCTTTTGTGAGTGTTATCACAGAATGAACCCAGACCCGGATGTGAGGGTTTGTATCTGTCGGAGGGGAGTTATTTTGTGATAATGAAACTAGCACTGATAGAGATGGTGCATAGATGTGATTAAATAATCCCATTTTTGGGGCTCTTTTTTGCAATAATGAAACTAGCACATATATGTAAAACAGCAATTGCCTTTGTCAGCGATGAATTATACGGCGTAGCGTCGTGGTGCAAACATATTTGACTGCAGAATGTCATGATCAGGCACTTCAGAGAGACACAATTAAATGTTAAATATCATATATATATAAAAAGCAGACGTGAATTGTTAGGTCATGATTAATTGATAAAATAGATTAAAAACAATTATTTATATATGTGTGTGTGTGTGTGTGTGTGTGTGTGTGTGTGTGTGTGTGTGTGTGTGTGTGTGTGTTTATTTATTTATTAGTTCTTTTTGCCATTTTAGTTCTGATCTCTAAAACGTTGCAAGCCAGATAAATTCTCTTGTATTTCTTTCTTTCTATCTTTCTTTTTAACCTCACATAGTCGTTCTGTTTATTTTGAACAGTTTTTCTCTTTACTTGACCATTCTGATCGTTATTTGTACTCTGTTTCTTCGGATCCAAATTACATTTGCACAATAATAAAATAATCAAAAGATTACTTTATAAAAATATTAGCTGCTAAAGATGAAGAGTCTCTATTTGACGCCACATCGTCTTACATATGATAAATTATGTGTATATTTTATCCAGCAAGGATTCATTAAAGTGATCAAAAGTGTCAGTAAAGTAATTTATGTTTTGATGTTGAATTTTCTGTTCATCAAAGAATCCTGAAATAATTTTTTTTACAGTTTAAACAAAAATATTAAGCAGAAACATTGATTATGTTTCTTGAGCAGAAATCAGCATATTATTATGATTTCTGAGGATCATGTGACACTGAAGACTGGAGTAATGATGCTGAAAATACAGCTGCACATCACAGAAATAAATTACATTTTACAATGTATTCAAATAGAAAACGGTTATTTTAAAGAATTAAACTATTTACAGATATTGCTGATTTTACCATATTTTTAATTGAATAAATGCAGCCTCAGTGAGCAGAAGAGACTTCTTTCCAGAACATTAAAATAAATCGTACCTTTTAAATGTTCTACTGTTATGGAAATGTGTAGTTTAAACACTAACTGTGTGTGTGTGTGTGTGTGTGTGTGTGTGTGTGTGTGTGTGTGTGTGTGTGTGTGTGTGTGTGTGTGTGTGTGTGTGCGCGCGTGCGTGTGTGTGTGCTTTGTGCTGTGCTGTGCTGTGTGTGTGTGTGTGTGTGTGTGTGTGCTTTGTGTGTGTGCTTTGTTGTGCTGTGCTGTGCTGTGTGTGAGTGAATGTGTGTGTGTGTGTGTGTGTGAGTGAGTGTGCGTGTGCACGCAGGACATACGGTAACATACCCAGCAGTGATCTAGTACCGCGCTGAGGTCCAGATCATTGTTCTGGTTCCCTCGTTCCCACACCCTCCCGCGGTGAGAGCGCACGGAGCGCAGCGCACTCTCCAGTGTTTGAGAACACGCCAGTGTAAAAGTATCCGGCGTGTAACAATAGACCGCTTCGGATCAGGTTCAACTTTGATAAACCTTGTCCTAGTGACTTGACATGACTGACAAAGGCGTAGTGCGTATCCCGGCATAACCTCACTCCCTCGCTCTGTTCTCCGCTCTCTCGCTCTATCGAGTGTGTAAGAGTGACGGTGAGTTTTTATGTAATCACGGCCTGTTGGCGTGGGGTTAATCAATGCTGCTCCATGTGATGGATCTGAAAGCAGCTGCTTGGCATTGAAAGGAAATCTGGTACCTGTCACAGCCACAATTAAAATGAATGAATAATTAAGACCGGCGGTCATCTGCCCATTCACCTGATATACTGTGTCCCTGACCACACCGAACAAAGCTCCCCCTCTGTGTTGTTTTAATGAGAAGTCTACACTGTATTCACACAGTTTACCCGAGTGCATTGAATGTACACGCTTGAATATTTCAGTCTTTAAGCCCTCGGATTGATTCTGCGTTTAGCTGAAGTGATAGAGTCTCGGCTTATGTTCACAAAGAGAGCAGATGAATGATGTTTCCTGTATCCCGTCTTAGACATGACCGGCGCTGCTCACAGTCTCACCGAATGTGAAGCTCACGCAAAATAAAAGTCTCCGCAGATAGTGAAAACATGGCGATCAGGCTTCAAAGCAGTTCAAACAAGCTCTATTTTCTCATTAGAATGTTCACTTGAAATTAGAATTTCTGAATTAATCTGAAATGTATCAGATTTTCTGAAGAATCTTTTCATTTCTGAAACAGTGCAAGTCATTCTAATATCCCATAAAGCATCACAAATAATGTTTCTAAATCAGATTATGGTCAAATGTAAGCCAGTTACCTAAAATATATAGATTTTAGGTAGAAATGACTATGTTTAAAGATAATTGCAACATTAAAATATGTAAACATTATATTTATTAGAATATGTAAATAATAGAGTATTATATGTAAATTCATTTGCAGGTCAAACAGAAAAATACATTTATTTATTTTCTATCTATCTAGTAAATATAAATAGTTTTGAATTTATATTGATTCATATATTTATTTAGTGTTTTTTTAAATTGATATAAAATATTTTATAGTTACTCTAACTTATATATATATATATATATACATACACACACAGACATACATACCCCCCCCCACACACACACATATATATATATATATATATATACACATACACACACAGACATACATACCCCCCCACACACACACACACACATATATATATGCATCGTTACAGTTTGAAAATGTCAGAAATCATTCTTAAACTGACTTCAAAGTTAATTACAGACTTTGTTAAATGTGCCATAGTCAGTTTTTGATGTATGTTTATATTTTTCCTTATAAATATGCAATAATATGTCCCTTTACAAAACAGTACTGTGGTAATACCATACATTTATTACTACTTATGATTTTTTTTTTTACTTCTATATTGACTCTGATCAGACTCAAGTTTTAAACATTACATTTGAAAGTAAACACTCTCGAAACCGAAAACAAATATGAATATTTGTTTGACTTATTATATAAACGTTACCTTTCAGTTGTATTTTTGTTCGCACACGTTTTTTGTGTAGTTGCTATAATGGCGTGATCGCTAATGTTTGTCGCGGGATTCGTCTAAAGCCTGATTGGTCTAAAACGCCAGTTCTCTTGCAGGGCAGCACTGAGTGATGCTGCGATAGCATCAGACTCCCGTCCCTGACCTGTCAGCTCATTTTACTGTATTAGACTTTCTAATTAAAGCGACGGTGAGAACGAGGGGGTGGGGGGGTCCCGCGCTATCTAGTGCACTTTACATGCACTCTGAGAAGTGACACAAGACGAGTGAACAAATGCCAACCCTTTACATTTCACCACAGACATTGATGGAGCAGTCGGACAGCAGCGATAGAAACAAACTTACAGAGAGAGAGAGAGAGAGAGAGAGAGAGAGAGAGAGAGAGAGAGAGAGAGTAGTGGTTTGCTGACCTTTAGGTGTTGCTGGCGGAGTTGCGTCTTGGAGAGAAGTCTCTGCGTGTCAGGAAACAGACTGTTATCCTCCGACTCAAACATGTGAAAGTGAACCCAGACGAGAGAGAGAGAGTGACAGGGGGAGATAGATAAGCAGAGGAGTTGCGTTTTGCACAGAAGGTGTGTCGTGAATCAGGGAGAGAGAAAGAGAGAGAGACACTAAACAAAAGTTCACACCCACCCAGCCCTCCCTCCAAAGCAAAAGTATGTTGGCAGCCGGCCGCACGTGTCCACCTGACATGCACCTCGCTATGGGAGGAGAGAAACACACACACACACACACACACACACACTCTCTCGCTTTACCTGTCATGCACTGATAGCAACATGATCATCAGCACGTTTACATTCGGAATAAATGCACACACCGAGTCTCGTGTGTTTTCTGCATTGATTCAGAAAGTGTTCTGTGTGGTGGAAGGTTTTTAACAGATGTAATTCATTTTATTGGATTTGTTTTTAAGATAAGAGAACAGATTTGAAGTTTTATTAATGAAAAATATGGTTGGTTTGAATGGAAGCCTGTTTTTGTCATAAAAAAAAAATCAACTTTTTATCTCACTATTGGGACTTTTTTTCTCAAATGATTTTCTTGAATTTTTCTCTGAAATAGTTTTTTCTTGCAATTCCAAGTTTATTCAATTCAATACAATTAATTCGATGTTTTTCTCAGAATTGAGAGGTAAACTCGCAATTTTGAGAAGAAATAGTCAAAATTTTGAGATATAAATTGCGAGATATATTCTCAGAATTTGAACATTTTTATAAAAAAAAAAAAATTCCCACCATTTTTTATAAATCATTAATTGCAACTTTTTGTTTCACAAATCGAATTCTTTTTTTTTTTTGAATTGCATGGTTATGTCACATAGTTCTGAGTTTATATCTCACATTTATTGAGATTATATGTACTCAGAATGGCAAGAAATTAAGTCAGAATTAATTGTAAAAATAAAAAGTTGCAATTAACGAAGGAAACAAGGTTCCATCGATGTGGGAGTATATTATAAGTACATGTAATATAGCCCCTACATATTGTTAGTCAAATGATGGTAGCAGTTTTGATACAGTATTTATATATATATAAAAAATGTAAAAATCAGTTTGGTCGTGATCTGACACAAGATATGACCTCTGGTTGTAATCATGTTATTTGTTCATATTAAATGATATTTGTGACTGGAATAAAACCTGGTACAAATGTAGGTTTACAGTAATTCAGGATAACTGGGACATTTTCCTTCTCAGTTATTTCAATGGCAAAAATAGGCCCAATTTACCTGAATTCACTCTATTTGTAAGTTGCTCAACCACATTTTACACATTTACATTATAAATAAATGCAGAAAATACACACTGTATTCGCCACACTTTATGTTAATGGAATTGCAGATGAATTATACATGAATTTTATTGTGCTTAAGTCAGAGAAACACATGTGGGGGAGTTTAATATCATACACTGTCACATTTAATCAATTTCATATGTAGTTAGTGAGGATAGTTATATAAAAATATATTGGTATAATATTTAAAAATAGTAAAAAAAATAAAATAAATAAGAAGAATAAAAAGTAGTTTTGTAAATATTAATTTAAACTTCTCACAAGTCAAGTAGACATGTCCAGAATTATTTTTTTAATTTTAATTTTAATTTTTTTTAATTTAATTTTAATTAAATTTAATTTTAATGTTATTTTACTGTTTATTTACTTCTCGTTTGTTTGTCAACACAGTAAATATAAATTATTTTAAATGTATTATTAATATATTTAAATATAAGTAATATTGATTAATTGATTAGTTAATTAATTGATTAAAATATATATATAAATCCATAAATATAGACTTATGTATGTATTGACAAATATTTATTGAGTATTGATTAATTAAAATAAATTATTAAATATTAAAAACTATTTCTATTTAATTCCATTATTCATTTATATTTACTTACTGGAAAAATATATGCTTTTATAGAAAAATATTCACTGAGTGTTATTCATTTCTATATTTATTCAGTGCTTTTACTGTTTTATTATTTATAGCATGGTGCTGTGTGATTATTATATTCATATATTTTCATTAAGTATGGAAAGGTAAAGATTAATACCACAGCACTTATTTGTAAGTGAACACTGGTCTAGTTAAGTAGGCTGCATATTTATTGTGCATATATTGATTACAGCCCCGTGGAAGATGTGTATATGGGTGTGATGTATAAACGTGTTGATTCTTCTCATGGCTGCGTTCCCATTCAGTGTCTGCTCTGTTAACGTATTAAAGTCAGGGAGGGGTTGGAGCGCCATTAATACCCACCTAAAGAAGGGAGCGGGCATGTTTCTGTGAGGCTCGTGAGTAAGGCGTTTGTGAATGCAGGTGTGTGCCGCACACATAATTACACAATGAATCAAGCGCGCGGCGCTAAACGCATTACTGTGTCAGTCACCCTGTGCAAACGGCATCATTTAATGAATTGGTGTTTACCCGGCTCAAATCACTCTTGAGTGATACCTGGAGGAGGACTTTAATTCAGCGGCGTATCATTAATCATGCAATCTGTTGAGTATGTGCTGCCTTTCTTTTCGCCGCAGTCACATGGTCTAAAAAAAAGTGATCAGTGGACGTCACATGATTATGGAAGCATGTTTGCGGAGTAAAAAAAGTGAAAAAGGCATTTGTTACTTTTTTTCTCAGAAATCTTACAATTTTGTCACATGGTGACAAGTGTATTGCCCCCCCCCCCCACTAATTTAATTATTTATTTATTTATATTAAATAAGTACTTTTTAATAATTCACAATGTATGTATAGTGCCACAATCAATTATTAAATAAAAGTGTTCAATACAAATTAGCACAAGTCAAGCTGCAATACCAAACATGACCACAGGAGGCGCCACAGAGCACTAAATCACCTGTCTTTAATATACGGCTCCATTCAGAATCACTAAATCTCTGACCACCGCATAAACAGCGTTCATTATAAACACTCTTGCTTTTAAACCAAATCTGGACGTAAGTCACTGTTCTCTCTGTAATCGCGGATGAAATCGACCGTGTTTTCTCTGCATTAGCGCTGTTTTGAGCTTACCGTTTGAATTCGTTCACTGGATCCTTGGACTTTCCAGGAGTTTACGGTTTAAAATGATGTGATTGCAAAAGCCTGCTTCTTTTCATTTTGCGTTCATTCACGTGATGGGTCGAGATGAGAGGTGATCCCGTCTGGGTAGTGTGCTTTGCATAGTTTCTATATCATTTCTAATCATATATGGGATCATATAGCCTAATCACCCAGACCCTGACGATTTTACTCTGAGTGCCGGCAACATGTCAGAAATGCCGGTACGCACAAAAAAGTGCAGGTACTCTAAAGGCTCAAATATAGACGTACCGGTGCGTACCGGCCCACTTCAAGCACTGGCCATGGTATAAAAAATAAAAAGGTTATTGTTTGAATTGTGAGATGAAAAGTCACAATTACCTTTATTTTTTATCCCGTGGTGGAAACCAGCTTCCATGGGCTACATGAATGCCAAAATAAGACAAAATTAAAGTTTTTTTTGTTTTCTCTTAAAGGACTCATATGACGAGGATTCAAATCTTTCCTGATCTTTTGAGATGAAAGAGTTTGATGCTTGATTATGAAAACATACTGTAACTTTCAGAACTCAAAGCTTCAGTAAAACAAAGATACTAAAATGACTCGTTGTGAACTTCCGCAACTCGTCATGAATATGTTAATGCCTGACCGCCCACATTCACATCAACATCACCTATTGGATCATCAGAAGCATAGAAACGAGCGGTTGCATGTATTTGTTTTGTTGTCTGATGAAACTGTGGTTTGACACACATCAGTGTGGATGCAGAATCACACAGAACCATGATGCATTGCAAAAATACTTGATTTCCAGTTCTAGACCATTAATATGACAACATACTATTCATGTCATTAGATGTAGTATTAGGTGTAAGTTTGACTTTTGTGCATCTTCTGAATCTCTCTTTCATTGATTATTGTTTTTCAGAAAGATGAATGGCTCCATCTATTTTTTTTCTGCCTCTTCCTGTTTTGTGATCACTGATTGTTTGAGACAAACCTATAAATGAGGACTCACTCTTTAGCTGAAACTGCACAAAAATCAACCACTTCCTTTCCTGCCGTGCGTGTTCGTGTGTGTGTGTGTGTGTGTGTGTGTGTGTGTGTGTGTGTGTGTGTGTGTCCCTGAGCAGTAACAAACATCTCCCACCCAATAACACACACAAGGGTGTTTCTTCAACTTTGGGCCCTTTTGAACTTGTGGACTTACTTGAAATTCATTTTTATCCATTTTATGAACTAAGTTCATCTTTTCTACCACATCTTGATTGATGTATTGGGATTGATCCTACTTAATAATTTAGTATTTTCATTATTTTTGTATAATATGACAAAATTACATATGACTGGAAATTATGCACAATAAAAATCCATCTCAATCAAGCATGTTATACATTTAAAACAGCAAAGTTATTGGTGGAAATGTATTGAACTAAATATGTAGATGTGATGGATAGATTTTTATTCTCTCAAGGTTAAAACAATAAAATGTTTGTATTGTGGTTTTAAACTATAAAATGGTGTTAAATATGGCTACGAAAGCATGTGGACACATACATACTGTGTACATGTGTGTGTGTGTGTGTGTGTGTGTGTGTGTGTGTGTGTGTGTGTATATACACTATATATGTGCGTGTGTGTGCTGTAAGTGTGTATGTGTGTATATATTCACACACACATAAACACACACACATATATATATATATATGCATTATTATTTATAGTTTTTTTTCTAAACATTCCATATGATTTTGAAATTTATATGAAAATTTAGTAATTAATAATATATAAAATAATATTTTAAAATACTCTTTTTAGTAATAATATAATACTATATATATAAATGCAATAATACAGTGTATTATAATGCAATTATTATGCATTTACATTCGTACATGTTTTGTGCAATATATATGCATGCATAGTTTAACATAGTAGTGCTAGTAACCGAGAGAAATGTGTGTGCACTAGAGGAATAGACTGTACTGTTCGTGGTTATCAGTGCCGACTACACCCCTAAAGTGATCCGACTGGTTCACACCTGCCATCCGTCTCTCTCTCTCTCTCCCTCGCTCTCTCTCTCCCTCCCTCGCTCTGGTCCCACAACCCACTGCATGAGAGGACAAGGCAAGGAATGTAATCCAACCACACACTCATAGATTACCTCACCCTCCTCCAGTCCTCTCTGTCTCTCTCTCTCTCTCTCTCTCTCTCTCTCTCTCTCTCTCTCTCTCTCTCTCTCTCTCTCTCTCTCTGTCTCTCTCTCTCTCTCTCTCTCTCTCTCTCTCTCTCTCTCCCGTGATATTGCTGCCAGGTCGGAATGTTTTTCTTAGCCTCTCCTACACACTTTCACACACACACACACACACACACACACACACACACACACACACACACACACACACGGCCCTCTACCCCCGATCCTGTCCCATCTCTCTCTCTGGTCTAGTAGAGCTGTACAGAGCTAAACCCCCTCACTGTGATCTCACAATCTCTCGTGTCCAAACCTGCCCGCTGGAGCTGCTGCTGTTCTTACTCGAGTGTTTGGGTACGGTACGATAATCACATTTTTGCTACACCTCCCACTGGCGGGTGAGACTTACAGGGCAAAAGTATTTGTTGCAGGCCCTGAAAATTATATTTTGATCAGATTTTTTACATTAAAGGTGTTATCTCATGGGTTTGCTCTTCATTGTCACTGCAGCAACTTCGGTTGCTTCCACAAAAATGTATTGTGGAAATGTTGTTAGAAGATGTGCGAGTCGTGATTGATCTGTTCTGTAGTAGATGCTTTATATCATTCATTTAGTTTTCCAAGATGTATTTACATCCCAATCCTGTTTTACATGTATCTGGTGTTTATATTGAGCCACTCGCTGGAATCAAATCCACACCTGATTCTGCTAAACACAGTTTTTATTCCCGCAGTGAACATAAAACCGTTTCCTCCTGTCATTTCGAGAAGCATCTGAGCTTCTGTTATTTATGCGACAGGAAGTGTGATGTCGTTTTATAAAGGTTACCATCTTCTTTATACCCTTCTCCTCTTGATGTGGTCTCTTCAGCAGGAAGTTCAAACTGTTGTTACCCAGACTGACTGGAGTTCATCCATAACGGCATCCTTTGATTTATTATCACTGACCAATTTTGAGATTCTTGGGCTGTTTGCTTCCATAACATGACTTCTTTCAGACTAGTAAAATGAAACCATAATACACATTTAAGTGTTTATTACACTTTATCTATTTTGTGTCTTTAGACTTTAACAGCGCTTATGTAGAGGTTAGTTCATAAATCATTTGCCTGGTTGATATTCACTTTTTATTCTTGAAATGTATCTCAAAATGCAGTCTGTTGGCAGTATTTTCTGATTTATGGAGTGATAAAAAGAGAAATCCAAAATCGCCTCTGTAAAAACGATCAAATTTGAACAACATGAAACAACATGATGGCAGCTTCAGTGCTTTGCTCTTCAGTGTGTGTAATGTTTTTGTTTGTTTTTCCTGATTTTTGTTTCTCAAACACGATCAGTTTAACCAGGGATGAACTGCTGAACATTCGGCAGAACACACCACAACATCTTTTACCGGATTTTGATTATTCGGTCGTTTTACTGGACATTGTAGTTAGCGGAGCCGTAGCTCTGGTCGAACGCTTCAGGACGCGCAGACGGGGGAACCGAGCCGGATTTATAACGACATTGCCTAGCATCCATCTAGCGAATCTCCGCTCTCTAGCCAACAAATCAGACAAACTCCTGCTCTCCCGGACGAATAAGTGTTTCTCAAACTCTGCTGCTCTGTGTTTCACGGAAAACTGAATGACGCGATACCGGACAGCGCGTTACATCTGCAGAACATCTGCAAATATATCTGCATATCTGATCACAGACACATAACAAAAACACCCGGACTCTGTTTTAATCATTCTCGGGGACTTTAATGAAGCAAATCTCTCCCGCAAACTGCCAAAATCCAGACCGCACATCACATATCCCACCAGAGACTGTTTATGGATCACTGTTTATCACACCCGCCCTGAACATCTCTCCACACAACCATTAACACCTCCAGCAAGCCCCCTCTCCCCCACACCAGCACTGAAAATAAGTGAAGATGACGTGCGCCAGGTCTTCAGAGAGAACAAAAGAAGTAAAGCTCCAGAACCAGACAGTGTGTCACCAGCCTGCCTTAAAACCTGTGCTGACCAGCTGGCCCCCGTCTTCAACAGATCACTGGAGCTGTGCGAAGTCCCCTCACCATCACCCCCCTCCCAAAGAAACCCAAATTTACTGGACTTAATGACTACAGACCTGTGGCTCTAACGTCGGTGGTCATGAAATCATTTGAAAGACTGGTTTTGGCTTATCTGAAGGCCTCCACTGGACCCCCCGCAGTCTGCCTACAGAGCAGGGACTTATGTGAGGATCCTGTTTGTAGACTTCAGCTCCGCTTTTAACACCATCATCCCGGATACCCTTCAGAATAAACTGACACAGCTCTCCAGCACCCGTACGATCAGCACTGGAGCTCCTCAGGGCTGTGTTCTCTCCCCACTGCTCTTCTCTCTGTACACGAACGACTGTACATCTAAAGACCCTCCGACAAGCTCCTGGAGTTTACAGATGACTCCACACTGATCTGCCTTATTCAGGACGGTGACGAGTCTGCTTACAGACAGGAGGTTAAGGAGCTGGCTGTCTGGTGCAGTCTTAACAACCTGGAGCTTAACACGCTCAAAACAGTGGAGATGATCTTCAGGAGAAACCCCCCGCTCTCCCCCACTCACCACCATGAATAGCACTGTGACTGCAGTGAAGTCATTTAGGTTCCTGGGCACCTGTTTTTTTATTTTATTTATAATTTGCACGTCAGACCTCACACATAATTGTCTGTATTGTATATTGTGTGTTTGCTATTTTGTGCATTGCCTATTTGTGTGTATTGCTCTTTTGTTTTCTGTGTCCTGTTCTGTTGCTGTCATTCTGTTGCACTGTGGAGCTTCTGTTCCTATAACAAATTCTTCGTATGTGTAAACATACCTGGCCAATAAAGCTTATTCTCATTCTGAATCTCATACTGAATTTCAATTAATTTTGAACCTGGCTTTATTCAAAGTTCAGATTTTGATTCTGGAAAATGTATGATGTCAATTATACTGCATAATTAATCTGATAATGTTCTAGTTTGAACATATTATTTACTGGTGTGTGTGTGTGTGTGTGTGTGTGTGTGTGTGTGTGTGTATATATATATATAGAGAGAGAGTAAAAAATCGTGCAATAGAACAATGTTGTGCTTAATCACCTAGGCAATCATGGGGATATCCATTTATTAATTATATCAATTTTTTCCCTATTCACCTTTTAGTCTCTTTAAAAAATATATTTTCTTTTTTTTCCTTGTTAAGCCAAGCAAACAGGCCGTGATTATATGCAAGTGTGGCATATCCGTAGTAGTGAAGGAATAAAAACAAGTATAGAATTGTTAAATACAAGTAAACCAACAAACAGCTGAGCTAAGTAAAGCTGAGCATCTGACTCCTGCAGGTTGAGGCGATTGGATGCAGAGATTGTGGCAGGTGCGGTGCGGTTCAGCATCAGACGGTCAGCGAGCGGACTGTGGGCGAGCCGTCTGACACCAGTCCATGAGTGACCACATGCTGTTCAGAGGAATTTAAACTAGTAATCACCTCGGCTAGCTATCAGAACCCTGGCGGGCCGGGAGGGCGTGTCTGCTCACTGAGGGATTCTGGGTATGGCTGTTTTTGGCGGTGAGATGCTAAAATAGCCTGTTTCGGTGTGGCACGAGGCGGGGTGGCTGTTTGCTGGACTCGCCGTTGGCAGCGCTCGTTTAACTGACCGCCGTCCTGCTGAAGCACAATGAACGATTGGGTCACAGTGTGACGGGAGACCGTGTGTGTGTGTGTGTGTGTGTGTGTGTGTGTGTGTGTGTGTGTGTGTGTGTCTGGAGGGAAGTTGCATGTTCATAATCCACATTTCTAGTCTGCTGCTATCAAAGCAAAGGTATTAAAAATACCATCCATGTAATGTGTATTGTGAATACTGTGCTGGAAATTTAAAGGGATAGTCCGTCCAACAATGAAAAATCTGTCTTTATTTACTTACAAAAGAATATATTTTGATTGGAACCTCACAATAACGTTTTTAGCTTTTAACTGTCCTATTACAGGGCTCTAGACTAACTTTTTGCACTGGGTGCACTGGTGCGCCTAACTTTTTTTCTTAGGTGCACCAGCACAAAAGTTAGGTGCACCCAAATTTTCATAAAGACAATATTGACTAGTAAACAATTAACTAACAATGTGGTCAACATAACGTTCTTTATTTGAAGCACAATTCTACAAGAAAGGTAACTTACTGAAAAAGTGTTGGTGCTTAAAGTGCTTCACTGAGCTAATATTTAAACTTAAAATCATCTCAAGATAAATAAAATCTAAATTAAGTGTTTTAAGGGTGTCAAACTGAACATCTCATGGCTCAATGTCTTATGGACTTTCCTCCATTGCAGTCACATCACATGCCCCTCGAATGGTCAACTCCTGTAGTTTATCCTTCTTGATCTTTGGTCTCGGCTAAACCAGCTGACCACACTCTCTCTAGCATCAACATCTTCCAGACTTGACCCTCTACACTGATTCTGATCAGATCTTCCACTGTGTCTGAATGAAGGGATGTGGCAGTGCTTCTCAAACCCTCCCCTTAAACCTATAAAAAAAATCCTTCAAAATTACCACAGACAACATTCTTCTAATATTGTTATGACTTTTCTGACTTCGAGAACCATTGTAGGGCCTAGCATTTAAGGACACCAGCACCAGTGCCTTTAAGCTCTACAGAAGGTGGCACCAGCACCTGACAGTAAAGCACTCACCCTGATCACACATGTGCATCTTAGAGATGTCTCTGATGTCTGCATTTACATATTCAAGAGGTATTTTTAAGTGTGTTTGCTCATCTGCAATACATCTCTAATATGTTTCCAGTAGATGTAAATATCAAATAGAGATTTATTAAATGCATGTAAAACTGCTTCTGAGACGTTTATCAGATTACACAGATGTTTCCCAGATCTTTAGCAGACGTCTTACAGATATACTTGTGCTGTCTGGGTAGTTGAGATGCAGTTCAAAATTAACTTTTATCAATGTCATTTATAATGTCTAAATATAATTGTATATATATATTAGGGAGTGGAAATGGCTGATAAGCCTAAAAGTACTTCTCTGCAGCCATCTAATAGCAGTAATTTAATGTATTTTTTATTTTTAAATAAGTGTTTGCTTTCCTACATTATGAAACTTTTAGTTTTATAAATGGGGCAACCTATGAAGGATGAACAAATATGTCATCACATTAAAAATAACTTTAAAATTAATACTTAAAGTTTGAAGTCTGGGAAAAGTTGTGTGAAGCATTTAAAAACACTTTGACATTAGACCATTTTGCCACAAGTTATTCCTGTAACGTTAGTTATATTAAATCCATGGTGAATGGTGGAGAAAGATGTGTTTATTGAACAATGTTTATCCTGGTTTCCACATCAGTGGCGTTTGTTCTGATGTCTGTAGTTTTAACATAATTCTGTGGCGAATTTGAATGCTTCTCACAAGATTTGACAGAGATGTTATTGAGTCTACTTTATTCACTGTATCTCCCAGCGCTGTGTATAACGGTGTCGCGTGATCGAGAGCAGCCCGCGGCTCCGGTCCGAGCAGATAAACGGTCTGTAGCCCAAACGAGTAGCGCGGATTTGTTCCGCTTTCGGTTCGTTTGTCCGATGTAGCTCTTGTAAATCGGGCATGATGAGAACGCAAAGCTGTTCATTCCATTTTTGAACTGAGAAACAACCTTTCTTTGAAATGCGCATTGGATGACGTCACAAGACGCGTCTAAGCGCAAAATCTGCGGCAATTTGGAAAATAGCGGAGTTTGCTTGATTTTGCGAAATTCAGCGATCGCAGAATCCTGGAGAGACTTCAGACGTTCACTGAACAGACTTCAAAGAAAGAGCTGCAGCATCTCTACTAGTCACCTCTATCTCTGTCTATGCAGCAGCACACGCATCTTCAAATGCACACACACACATACAGGAATATCTGGACCACGGCCAATCAGAGGGGGGGTCCGCCCTTCACTATCTCTGATTGGTTTAGACCACGATATGAAACTAACGTGTCTGTTGTCGAACAGCAGAGAGACTTTCTGAGTCGCGGAGACTTTTTTTTTTTCGCGAATGGCTGGGCGCACCAGTGCGACCAACGTTTTTTTTTAGTCGCACCCTTGAGAAATTAGGTCGCACGTGCGACTAAATTGGTCGCACTCTAGAGCCCTGTATTAGGTAAAATGTGGAGTTTTAGTTCTAGTCTGATAATCCTAATTCAAGTGTACTAAAAGTTGAGATAAATGCATTTAAAACGTACAGTCATTGGCCTCCTGAAAAATAGCATCTGTGCAATGTATACTTTGAACACTGTGCTGAAAATTAAAGCGATAGTCCACTTATAAATGAAAAGTCTTTATTTACTCACAAACGAAGACATTTTGAAGAACGATGGGATTCAAACAATATTGGAGGCCAATGACGTCCACTGTATGTACATTTTTCTAAATATTAAATTTTATGTTCAGCTAAAGTAGTTTCATGCAGGTTTGGAATGATATTATGATGAGAGAATATTTGGGTAACCTGTCCCTTTAAGAGATAATATACACTTCAGACTACACTGTATAAAAATACAATTCACACAGAAGTATTGTGTATACAGTGTAGTTCACTTTAAAAAAAGGTACAAAAGCTGTCACTGGGATGTTACGGTTTAAAAAGGCACTAATATGTTCAATTTAGGTACACTTGAGGTAGTAACGTGCCTTTAATATACCAATGTCCACCTTTAGGGGTGAATATGGTACAATGGTGTATTTTTGAAAAGGCACTGCCCAGTGACAGCTTTTGTACCTTTTTTTCCCCGAGTGTCTCTTCAATTTTTAGGTTTTGAAAGCCCCTGTTAAGGCAAAATATGAGTTTTGTAAGGTTTAGTTCATGTCTGATAGCACTGAATCTATAACCCTAATTCAAGTAAACAAAAATAAATGCATTTAAAATGTAATTGTCTTCCAGGAACATGGAACTTGTAATTTGAATAGTCTGTAAAGCATTTCATTCTGCATTCTGTAATTTTGTTTTGTGGTTAAAATGATCCAAAATCAATATTTGAGCATGTAAATAGCCACCCAGTGTCCAAAACGTTGTCCTTATTAGCCCGATTCACAACGGTAAGCTTATAATAATGTTTTCTAATTGTTGCTGGTAGGAATTCGCTGGGAATTCGTCTGTAAACATAAAGACGTTTTCCCGGCTAATAGCTATATCGCATGTGAGGATCCTGCAGGTGGCCTTTTCTCACAGCAGCTAGAATAATTCAATTCATTATTTTGATGGTGGATTGTAATCTAGAAAGGATTAGTGTTCCTGTGTGGCTCAGTGGTAGAGCATTGCGTCAGCAGCGCAAAAGGTTATGGGTTCGATTCCCAGGGAACACACATACTAATGAAAATGTATAAACTGAATGTACTTGTAAGTCGCTTTGGATAAAAGCATCTGCTAAATGTAAATGTAGTTAAGATTCCAGTTTTAAATGTCCTTCTGATTACAGATAGCCAGTCCATCCAAAAATGACAATTCTGTCTTCATTTACTCACAAAAGAAGATATTTTGATGGAAATCAAACAATATTGGAACCCACTGACTTCCATTGTATGGAGAAGAAAAACGTTGAGACAGTTCTTAAAATATCTGCTTTTATGTTCAACAGAAGAAAGGAAGTCTTACAGGATTGGAATGACATGATGGCATGAAGTAAATAGAATTTCAGAATATTTTGGCAGCCTGTCCCTTTAAGAGATACTATACACCACACCGTACAAACAATACAATTTGCACAAATGTATTGTGTATGCATATACTTTGTAATCTCTTCAGTTTTTAGCTTTTACAGGCCCTATTAGGTCAAAATAGGAGTTTTAGCTCATGTCTGATAAT